>JASDQU010420945.1:0-10217 GCA_032191745.1 Picea mariana
TTTTCTTGATGATCCACATAAATCCATATGTACTAACTAGAGAGGTTTTTCTGTTGAAGAAAAGTTTTTAGATTTGAACTGAGTGTGAGTAAGTTTTCCAATCTAGCAAGGTTTACAAATAGAGTCGTATGGTTTTGATATCTTCGGAAGATATTTTACTGCCCCATTGTTTCTGAGCTTGATTATATGATCAAAATTTAGGTGTCTAAGTCTCCTATGCCACAGACAAATTTCATCATATTTTCTTAAGTGGCATTCTTCTTTTTCTTCTTTTAACACATATACATTGTTTTCTGTTCTTATCCCTTTTGCAACTAGCTATCCTGAATTCACAAATTTTATTCTACATTCTTTAGAGGTAAAAACAACTTCACATCCTCAGTCACAGACTTGACTGACACTAAGAAAATTATGTTTCAGACCTTCTACAAACAACACATCTTGAGATTTCCCTTTTCCATTACTCAAACTTACCATTCCTTTACCTTTTATTTTTCCTGGTGCGTCATTTCCAAAAGTTACATTCTCTGATTTTTTACCACTTAGAGTTAGAAACTTACTTTTGTCTCCAGTGATATGTTTGGAACATCCACTGTCAATATACCATAGATTCTTTTGTCTTTGGGCTGATAACAATAGTCCACACTTGTCATCTGCTTTCTTCTTCCAAACCTCGACATTTTCAGCCGTGGGGATCAAATCTGACTTGTAATTCTTTAAGTGACAATTTGCAACTTTATGTCCATAATTATGGGAGTTTTAACATTTTGGTTCATGGAATAATAGATCATAACAATTTTTATGCTCATAATTGTTGTTGTGTTTCACCTGTGTCCTTCTCCTAGTCATCACATGATTTATAATCTGTGATTGTTTGTTGCTTGGTTGTCTCAATCTTTGTAGTGGAAGATAATTATTCCTTGAAAAAATTGATTGCTCATATTTAAATATTAAAGAACAGTTTATAGCTTTGTGACCAGAATTAGAGCAGAAAAAACAATAACCATAGAAAAAACCTTTGTACCTTGAAAAAATATGTCTTTTCTGAGGAGGTTGATTTCTTTCATGCTGATAATCTCTCTGATCTACGGATTTAGTTCTGGTATTTTTTCTTTCATTCCTTCTTGGTGGTTGATTTTCTTTCTTTATTTCTATAGAGTGATTGTTGTCAATGTGTGAGGATTTGACAAACTTGATAGGTTTTGTATTACTTGGATGATCATTAGTTGATCCTTCTTCATACCCCAATCTAGCTTTCAACTTTGGGTTTCTTTGCTGATTTAGAATGGAGGTTAATCCATCTGAGGCTTGTATACTTGGCAGATTTTGGTGATACAATCCCTTAAATTTCTTCATTTCTTTTCTGGTTTTTACTATCTCTTCTTCTAAGGCTTCACACCTAGATTTGTTCTCTAACAATTGTTGTTTCAGTATGTATTCTATTTTCTTTGCCTCTTCTAATTCCACTTTCAGCAGGGCAAAGTCTTCATTAAGATGTTTACTTTCTTTCTTGAACTGTATCAACAAATGTTTTTGCTTTCTGTTCTTAATTCTGAGTCTGTCAATTTCTTCCAGTGAACTGATCGGTTCTCCTTCCATATCAACCAAAGCTTCTTCACAATTATCATCACTTCTTGTTCTTTTATTATTATAATCTTCTTTGGCTATAAGCATGAAGTCATTTACCTTATCTTCACAGGAAGAGTCACTATTGGTGTCTTCTAAGGAATTGTCATTATTTGCAATCAAACTTTTCTTCTTACTATATTTCTTGTATTTGTACTTCTTTTCATCATCAGAGTTCTGGTCCTTTTTCTGATGGGTACACTTAGATGCAAATTGATCTATCTTACCACAATTAAAGCATTTGAAGGGCAACTTGCCTTGATATTTTCCTGATCCTTTCTTTAACCTTCTCACAAATTTTGCCTCAGTATCATCTAATTCTGAATCAGTATTCTTGTCTACTTTAAACGATGCTTCTTTAGTAATGGATTTATCTTTTATAATTCTCATTTCATATGCAGTTAAAGTTCCTAGAAGTTGATCAATGTGTTAGCTCCCAAAATGAATCTGTCACCACGGTTGCATTTTGTGGTTGATAGCATGGCTATTGGTAGTTTTCTAAAATTGGTTTTGAGTTTTTCTAGCTGCAAGACTTAGCATTTGATTTTTGTCTTAGAAATAAGATGACCCATAAACGTATTCTCTTTAAAATTTTCATAAAATGTTTTCAACAGCTATCGTGTGCTTAAAAGATGATGGTTAGCTGGTGAAAGTGGCGAATTTCAATAGCTAAGGAGCATTTCTCATAGGTCATTAGCTGGTGAAAGCGGGGATTTTCAAACATCCAAAGAGTGTTTCTCACGGGGTGTGCGCTGGTCAAAGTGGTGACTTTCAACAGCTAAGGAGC
The DNA here is from genome assembly GCA_032191745.1 of Picea mariana. Lineage (NCBI taxonomy): Eukaryota > Viridiplantae > Streptophyta > Pinopsida > Pinales > Pinaceae > Picea > Picea mariana. The sequence goes on from JASDQU010420945.1 coordinate 2,414, forward strand.
ATTTCTCACAGGTTGTGCGCTGGTGAAAGCAACAGTTTTCAACAGCCGAGGAGCACTTCTCATGGGTTGCACGCTGGTGAAAGAGGAGATCACGTGCATTTTATCCACGTTGTAAAAAATCTAATGATGATATGTTCAGCCCATGTCATGTAATCAAGAATGATGCACTGGTGAAAGCAGACAATCAGGGAAACTCGAGTTTCACGTCTAAATCAGATTGCAAAGTGGATCTCGTTCAGTAATGCATGCTGCACAATCATGGCATCAGAAATGGCAAATTTGAACCCATCATCTCAGGTACAGGAACAGTACTACATGGCTGGTGACATCAAATCGCCGCATCGTTTCCCCAACACACATCACCCACAATTGTATGGTAAGTTTTCAATATTGAAAAACAGAACCGAGTATTTTCAGCAGCAAAAGACCTCGGCCCAAATAGTATATCACAGTGTTTGTTGTGCAGAATCATTTGGGGTTTTGAATTTCAAATGGTAAGAAGACACAGTGGCTCTTTGTTGAGAAAAGAATTGGACAGTCTGTCCTTCCTGTTAGTGATCAAGAATGCACTGGCGTTTTTGAAAGAATGATGCTTAAACTTTCAGGGAACTTTTCAATCTCTTACCGAGCTCCAAATGAATATTTGAAAACATCATTGGAAAGATTAGGATTTCTAGATGTCGATTGACTATTAAGACATGAAAAACGGATTTTCTATGATCGAGAAATTTGATTTTGAAAAATCTGCTCTTTTCACCAGCTAATTCACCGAAAATTTTTCTAGTTAGCTAGTGAAAGAGGCGCCTTTCACTAGCTTAGGAGCGGATTTGTCGGTAAATAAGCTGGTCAAAGCCTGTCACAGCCAAAATATTACGGTTTTCACCCAGATCATAAATTTTTGCATGAGAATGAATTGAAACCTCTTCTAAGGCTTTATTAATGAATTATCAAATCTATCTAATCAGCCACTTTTGGAAAATGAAGAGAATAAAAGGAATACAAATGTCATTTACCATCTTTAAAAGAGGTAGAATTTCAGGGTTTTGGGAGCCACATCACATAATTTGAATTTTATTATCAGATTATCAAATCAGAGAGCCTTGGGAGGCTGAGCTACACATCATCAGATTTCAACCATATTTTGAGGGCCAACAGATAAAGATTTACCTTATTTTGAGGATCTATTCTTATTCCTTTGTAAATGTTGTTTGTTTACTATTTCTAGAAATTCAGATCCCTAGTTTTAGGATCTGATAACTGAATTGGTTAGCTATAAAGCTACAGGAGGAAGATGAATAAAAGAGGTTCGATTTCAGATACTTGTTATACTATGATTGTAAGCAGACTTGAAGGATAATACAAAGATAGATTCCTCTCTTCTACAATATCAGATTCCTCACCCGTCTCTCTCTGTTTGATGTAAATTGTTTTAGTTGCAATGACTGTGATCTCACCAGTCAGCTCATAATTTATTTAAAATTTCTTTACATAGTTTAATAATCCCTATAGATTGTATTTGGCTTGTTAGCTCTATCTTCTCACTCGGTTAAGATTTTCCATCTGATTATTGTTTTATGAGAGCTCTGTTCATTTGATTACCCATTTATGGTCTGAGTACTCAAGTTATGATTTGTTATCTCATTGATCCACCTATAAAATACCAAAAAAACATTATTTCTATGTTACCAAGCATCCTTAGCTTACAACCCTAATGAGTTTCTTGGAGTGATAACAAATTGGCGCCGTTGCCGGGGAAAGGAGATCGAAGCTCAGCTTCCGTTGGAGATGACGTAGATCCAGCTTTGATGATAGATAAATCCTGGACATCTTTTGGTTGTAATCATCTATCTGGCGACTCCATGAAGAAGAAATTCAGTGGCGACTCCATTGAAGACCTATGACAGATCTAGAAAAGATCATTAGAAGGAGACGAGCCTTACAGAAACAGATTTTCAGATTCGCAGATTATCTACCTCGGGGATTTCAAGAGGTACTGTTTCTTACTTGTTTCTAGACCATCTTCTATTAAGCCTATTTTTCTGAATCTTCATGTTTTCAGAAATCTGAAATTGAAACAGAAAACCTGAAGGGTGACATCCTCCATTAATTTCTGAAATTACAAACCTAATTTCTGAGTTCGACATTGTATATAATGCAAGGAAATATAATCCAGCTGTTAGGGAAGATTTGCAAAGGCTTGCTCTTTCTCTGATCCATCTGAGTTTGAATAAGACTCCACTGGGGGGATTCATTTAACAAGAGATGAAGAGGCTGCACTTTAAATCCAGATATCAGTTTATTAGTCTGCTTCATGAATTATTGTTTTTTTTTATTAACTCTTCCATGTTATTCCCTTTACATGTAAAGAGAATCATTTTCTGTTTTGTATATTCAAAAGACTGCCATCCTGTTTTCATCTATCCATCTTTAGAAGAAACAGAGACTCTGCAACCCTGTGCTATATATGTTGATTTGATATCCTCATCACAACTTTCTCTTAAAAATGAGTCATGTATTCCAATTCCTCTTGCATTTGACCACTTTTCTGACTTTTTCGAAATTGAAATTGACTCCAAGTATACTCAGACTTCAGTGCCTCTTGTTACTATTGTTGAACCTTTCAATCAACATTGTATCCTTTACGAGCAACCCACTGCCTTTCAAACCAAGATTAGGATGAAAATGTTTAGGCCTTTAAAATTGCCCCATCCCCTTCATCCTTATCCTCTTGACTGTTATGAATATCTTCCTTGTTTTTCTAGAGAGAATCAAGTTTCAGCTGAGAGGCATTTGGAATACTTTGAGGATTTTTTTGATCATTTTCAGATTGTTCACAAAGATGTAATCATGAGATTTTTCTCTAAATCTCTAATCAGAGATGTTGTTGCATGGTTCAGGGGTCTGAGAGATGATTCAATTGGCTCTTGGATTGAGTTCTCTAATGCTTTCCTAAAGTATTGGGGTGAATACAAATCTTTAGCTTCTTACCTGTCTAATTTCTATGCTTTGAAACGAGAGCAGGATGAAGCCTTGCCTGTTTTTAATAGAAGGTTTTAGCATGTTTATCATGACATGCCTTTGGAGGTCTCGCCTATAGAGATGTTTGCCATTATATATTATATTATAGGTCTCCATTCAGAACTTGCCCTTCTTCTGTTAGAACGGAAGTCTCCATCCTTAATCCATTTGTTTGAATATGCTCGAGAGGTGGAGGAGAACATTCATGCTTCCAGAAGGATACGAGATCGAGATTTCTTTGAGAATTTGCAGGTGCACGAGAAAGTAAACTGTCAGTAGATTTTAGATTCAGAGCAAAAAGGCAGTGAGTATGAAGCAGATAAGGAACAACAGCCTGAAGGTGAGTACATTTCAGATTCAAAGAAAGAAAGCAGTGAGTATGAAGCAGATAAGGAACAACAGCTTGAATGTGAGTACATGTCAGATTCAGAATTAGATTTTTCAGTGTTGGATGAGTATTCCAGAGACAGGTATGCATGTGAAGCTTATGATTAGTTTGTAAATCAGGAAGAGCCTATGATGACTGATGATTGCATAGGAAATTATATGTTTTTAACTGATCCTTGTTCATATGATTTTAATACTGTCTTATCATCATCTTCTGATAAATTTTCTGAAGAGGAAGTTGTGATGATTGATGATCAAAATCTGAGATCAAGGGAACAAGAAGGTGATCAATTTTCCAGCAAAGGAACAGCCATGATTGAGCAGGAGGCTACCATAGATGTGCAACTATTATCCGAGGAGCAGCATGTTACTTATTTTCCTTTTCAGGATCCAGTAGCAGTTTTCATGGACTTATACTTTTCAGAAAATCTGAAGATTTCAGATTTCCTTAGTTTGTTAATGTTTATGGGCGACCATGAAATTTAAGTTTTGTGGACAAAGGAAAATTGCAGTAGAAATAATAAGCAAAGAGATGATCAGAGATATATGCACGTCATGGTTAATAATAGTTATCAAGATCAGATTGCCTCCTTTGAAAGAGTAAAAAATGATGAGCAGATTTTTATATTAGCATATGACAGCTTTAAATCTGCAACAGATCCTAAGGGTATCTCTTAGTTTCAAGATTTGCAGCAATGGGAAGTTTGCAGCAGATATCAAGAAGAAGGCAAAGAACTAAACAGTCTGGAGCAACAGTCTATCGTATATGTTTTTCCAACGGATTTCAAGCAGACTGCATTTAACAATGAGATTAGTAAAGGTAGTTTTCAGTAGTCCAAAGAGGTATTGCTTTATGAATTTGATGACCCTTTTGCTGACTATTTGGATTCTATGAGAAGCATAGATGTTAAACATTTTCTGTCAGAAGAAGATTGTCTTTATCATTTGTTCAAATCTCTCTTCTACATGATATCTCTTCTATTATTGTTCAGGTCAAGATCAAGGATTTTAATAGTAAATCAGTTTATGATTTGGCTGCATTGGAAATTCCATCTTACTTGATAAATCTACCTCTACTGGTTAGTATAGGAGTAGGCAGAGGAATAAGCTTGCCATACGAGCAAATGATATATTTTTCAGTTGTTGATTTCATGAATAAGCAGAACAGGTCACAGGCAGGTTACAGGCAAGCTACATTCAGACTACAGGTTTGTTGAAGAATAGTTGCACATGCCAGATGACTCCATGCCCAATGCTAAAGACTACTGAAACTACTAGGTTCTTGGAAACCTCGCAGGGAGGTCTCCATCCCAGTTAGAGCCAAATGTTAGCTCCAAAAATGAATTCGTCACCATGGTTGCATTTTGTGGTTGATAGCATGGCTATTGGTAGTTTTCTCAAATTGGTTTTGAGTTTTTCTAGTTGCAAGACATAGATTTTGATTTTTTTCTTAGAAATAGGATGACCCATAAAGGTATTCTCTTTAAAATTTTCATAAAATGTTTTCAATAGCTAACGTGTGCTTAAAAGATGATGGTTAGCTAGTGAAAGTGGCAACTTTCAACAGCTAAGGAGCATTTCTCACAGGTCGTTAGCTCGTGAAAGAAGGGATTTTCAAACATCCAAAGAGCGTTTCTCACAGGGTGTGCGCTGGTGAAAGTGGTGACTTTCAACAGCTAAGGAGCATTTCTCACAGGTTGTGCGCTGGTGAAAGTGGCAGTTTTCAATAGCCGAGGATCACTTCTCATGGGTTACACGCTGGTGAAAGTGGAGATCACATGCGTTTTATCCATGTTGTAAAAAATCTAATGATGATATGTTCACCCCACATCATGTAATCAAGAATGATGCGCTGGTGAAAGCAGACAATCGGGGAAGCTCGAGTTGCACGTCTAAATCAGATTGCAAAGTGGATCTCATTCAGTAACGCATGCTTCACAATCATGGCATCGAAAATGGTAAATTTGAACCCATCATCCCAGGTACAGGAACAGTACTACATGGCTGGTGACATCAAATCGCCGCATCATTTCCCCAACACACATCACCCACAATTGTATGGCAAGTTTTCAATATTGAAAAACAGAACTGAGTATTTTCACCACCGTAAGACCTTGGCCCAAATAGCATATTGTAGTGTTTGGTGTCTAGAATCATTTGGGGTTTTGAATTGCAAATGGAAAGAAGATGTAGTGGCTCTTTGTTGAGAAAAGAATTGGACAGTCTGTCCATCCTGTTAGTGATAAAAAATGCACTGACATTTTTGAAAGAATGATGATTAAAATTGCAGGGCACTTTTCAATCCCTTCCCGAGATCCAAATGAAGATTTTAAAACACCATTGGAAAGCTTAGGATTTCTATATGTCGATCGACTATTCAGACATGAAAAATAGTTTTTCTATGACCGAGAAATTTGATTTTGAAAAATCTGTTCTTTTCACCAGCTAATTTGCCAAAAATTTTGCTAGTTAGTCGGTGAAAGTGCCGCCTTTCACCAACTTAGGAGTGGATTGGTCGGTAAATAAATTGGTGAAATCCTGTCACGGCCAGAATGTTACGGTTTTAGCCCAGATCATAAATTTTTGCACGAGAATGAATTGAAACCTCTTCTAAGGCTTTATTAATGAATTATCAAATCTATCTAATCAGCCACTTTTGGAAAATGAATAGAATAAAAGGTATACAAATGTCATTTACGATCTTTAAAAGAGGCAAAATTTCAGGGTTTTGGCAGCCACATCACATAATTCGAATTTTATTATCAGATTATCAAATCAGAGAGCCTTGGGAGGCTGAGCTACACATCATCAGATTTCAACCACATTTTGAGGGACAAAAGATAAAGATTTACCTTATTTTAAGGATCTATTCCTATTCCTTTGTAAATGTTGTTTGTTCACTATTTCTAGAAATTAAGATCCATAGTTTTAGGATCTGATAACTGAATTGTTAAGCTATAAAGCTACAGAAGGAAGATGAATGAAAGAGGTTCGATTTCAGATACTTGTTATACTATGATTGTAAGCAGACTTGAAGGATAATACAAAGATAGATTTCTCTCTTCTACAATATCAGATTCCTCACTCGTCTCTCTCTGTTTTATGTAAATTGTTTTAGCTGCAGTGACTGTCATCTCACCAGTCAGCTCATAATTTATTTAAAATTTCTTTACATAGTTTAATAAGCCCTACAGATTGTATTTGGCTTGTTATCTCTGTCTTCTCACTCACTTAATATTTTCCATCTGATTATTGTTTTATGAGAGATCTGTTCATTTGATTACCCATTTATGGTTTGAGTACTCAAGTTATGATTTGTTATCTCATTGATCCACCTATAAAATACCAAAAAACCATTATTTCTATGTTACCAAGCATCCTTCGCTTACAACCCTAAGGAGTTTCTTGGAGTGATAACACAATGGACAGAGTTTTAAGATCATTTAGTTCTTCTATTCCAGAGACATTTGGATTAAATTTATCAGGCAGAGATCTTAAAATCTTCTGAACTAAGAGTGATTCTTCAAACTTCTCACCAAGACCCTTCATGGCATTCACAAGTTCTTCAACTCTTAAAAAATACTTGCTAACTGTTTCATATTCATTCATCTTTAGTTGTTCAAACTTCAACCTAAATGTTTGAAGTTTAGCATCTTTTACTTTCTCTTTTCCTTCATAGCTGCTAATAAGTTTGTCCCACATTTCTTTGGCAGTTTGAAGATGCATCACCTTTACAAACTCGGCTTCTGCAAGTCCATTCAATATAGAATTCATTCCCTTATCATTAAAGCTAAATTCTAACTTATCATCCTTGGGGGCTAGCATAACAGGCTTTATGTATCCAGTCTCTACTACATCCCAAACATCAGCACCTGAGGCCATTAGGTATGTTCTCATTCTAACCTTCCAAAAGGAAAAATTTGTTCCATCAAACAGAGGAGGCTTACTAGTTGAAGTCCCTTCATGAATTGTCATGTTTAAGCTTACAGATCTACCTTTAAATAAAAGGAACTCACTCTGATACCAATTGTTGAAATTACTAAGACAACTGAGAGGGGGGGGGTGTCAATCAGTTGTTACTATGCTTAAACAATATTAACAATAAAACTATTTTTAATCTTTCTCCAAGTGACCATCAATATTATACTACATATGAACAACATAAATAATAAGCATCATTCACACATAAGATATACACAGAGACATATTTTCATGAGGAAACCCATAAAAGGAGAAAACCTCTTCTTCTTTGAAATGATAGGCAGTATTTTAAGTTCTGTACATCATCTTTAATTGAGCACCAACTGAATGTGAGGCTACTACCTCTGTTTTACAAGCTCCAACTTGTTTGACAACACCAACTCTCTGGTTTCTCTAGCACCCACTAGAAGGAAGCACA
>JASDQU010420947.1:0-10115 GCA_032191745.1 Picea mariana
ATATAAGATGATATTATGTTAATGGGACAATCAAATATGCAAAGTGCATGTCAAATTAGGACAAGGGGTAAGTAGATGTGGATGGATAGATAGTTGATGGAGGAAAATATGGAAATATCAAAAATGGATGCTCGGATATGTGTGTTGATGCAAGAAACCAAGATTATGTAGGAATAGGTGACTTGGTGCAAATGCTTTGACCAAGGGTGACTAGGACAATTTCCAAGTTTAAAAGCTAGATTCTATCAAATGTGATGGTATGAGTATTAGTACTTACCTCGTAAAGAATGTGCTTTTTACAGTTACTAATGAAATGAAATAATGCAAAAAATTGGGTGAATTACAAACAAGGATATGGGTTCCCTAGTCGTATGATCAAATAACTTGGCCATTTGTGGTGCGAGTAGTAAGAGTGGATGGGGAAAAAGGGGACCCTTGGTTGGGTCTCCTTGAGGGTTGAATAAATGATGGCTGGAATGTAGATGGTCTACTAATCTTGGGGGAGACAAGATTCCAATGAAAATTTAGTAAATCATTTAGCATAACCAACCATAAAAAATATGAGCCGCTAGTATTCCAAGGGGGTGGGTCAACATATGAAAAGAAAACGTTTTAAGGTTCATTTTCTAAGATGTGGACTATATAGATTCTTGATCTATGGAAAAAGAAGCTTGCGTACCAATAATGAAAGGAGTGATAGAACTAGGGAAACCCATGAGGGTGGATTGCTACCAACCTGTAGCAATTGAATGCATGTGAGATTGGTTGAAGTTGCATGAAAATCCATAAAATAAACCGTAAAGGCATACTTAGAGGGATTGATACTAGGAAATGCAATGAACACAGAGGGAGTATCACCATGTCGGTTTGAAGAAGTATGTCTGATGGGACAAGGTGAAGGGTCGAGCTATATGCATGGAGGAGACTAAAAAGGGTCTCTCAACAAATACCTACACACATGAAAATGAATACGCAATGTAAAATATCTCATGGTAAGAAACTTCATGGTGCAAATGATGTAAAAAATAGAGCTAGTGAGCTCACATACTTGTCTATGGAACACTGGTGGGAAAAATGGCCCCAAAATGAAATTTTTGATGGAGATATAGTCCTTTCTCAAGCGTATATTTTCTTCAAGTCAGGTAGAATAACATCCCATAGGGGGCAATATGTGTGTGAAATGATACTATGTGCTAAGGAACCTATAGATGTTGAGACTGCAAAAAGAAAGTGGGACTCTGACCAATGGGGAATTTTCGATCCTTCTCATGGATGGAGGGAAGGTGTCAATACCTAAGGGAAATGAGGGATTTCCCTGGGATATAGGCCCAACAACTAAATAAATATAACATATGTACACATATTCATGTGCGTTGTGGTCTCTAGGAGGAGGAGGGGAAATCTTCTGTAGAAGACTCATTAGGGAGTTGGGGTAGGAGGTGGAATATACTATAAATGATGCATCGTAGATTTATTTAGGGTAGGATATGTGTTGTGAGTGGGAAATCCCTCTATGGATTGGCACTTAGGGTTTTATCATGCATGTAAAAAAGACCTAAAGATTTCTACTTTCTACCATCGTCCTGGACCTAATCCCCATTATTCTTAAGCAAGTATGTATTTAAGAAGATCAAGAGAGCATACCTTATTTCGAGCATTTGATATCAATCCTTCTTCATGCTTGATCGGTCTTTGACTGTAGTTCTCCTCCCAAGGATGACCTGCATTCACATAAGGCAAACAAAGAACTCCACATGCATTTGATCTACAGATTAATGGGTTAGAGATTCAATCAACATGTATACAATAAACCATGAAAACCTCATATGGTGGGACGGGAAAAGTACTTCTTTATTATTAACTTCAACAAATCAACTTACAATCATGAATTCTACCATTGCTCCATGAACCTGGTCCTGGGCTCTTCTTCAACTATCCTCCAACTTCTTTTCTCTATATCTCTCTTTGCACAAGGATGGCTAAAGGTTGGGACAAAGGGAATGCACAATCATGAATAGTTCCTTTACTATGATTCTGCTCTTCCAAATGGGACCCCTAACCCTTCTTTTATAGGCTAGAAGAAGCTAGGTATTTGGTCGAACCCTCGGCCATGCATGGCCAAAAGGTTTAATTAACTCACCCAAAGTTGTGTGTTCCATCATCAACTTTCCTTTTTCTGTGCTTTTATAGGTACACGCGGGTTGTCTTGGTTTAGCTAGCGTGTACACGTGTGCAGTAATGGGGGAGGGCATGTGGGATTTTATAAAAGGTGTTTTTAAGAAGATTTTTTCAGTAGTGTTTTGGCAAAGAAGGAATCTGAGATGGCCTGATGCCAAGTAAGCATGTCTGGTGAAAATTAGGGTTATAACAGATGCCCCCTAATGTGTGAGGTAAAAATAGCATCTGATGGCCGAAATACATTAACAATCTTCACCAATGTGTCAAAAAAGTGAGCCCAGGGACCAAAAATCGGGAGGTGTCGTCTAGAAAAATAACAATTGTCTCACCGAGGCAGGCATACCCATGCTCGGGATAAAATAAAATCATGGCTACCAATCAAATACACTGTAGATCCATGTCATATAACTATATAAAGTGTAGCCGTGAACAATACACAATGGAGCTACATCTCGAAATAAAAAAGATATACATGTAGAGTATCCATCTTCTTAGAAGCTGCTAAGGCCTAATGGCCAGAGATGAGGTCTTCCGAGCTCGAGCAATAACTTCAAAATCTTCAAAACTCAGGTAGGAGTGTAATATGAGTGTACGACTTCACTACCCAGAGGTCTTCGATGGCTTATTGGTCATGGACTAGATAATCTTGATGATCAGACTGAAGGCTTCATTGATTTCTAACAAAGACTTGATTGGACATTCAAGATGGTTGGCTATGAGGGAAAGAGACAAACTGCAGAGGGGCTGAATCAGGTTTGGTAAAAACTTCCCTTTGAAAATAGCACAATAACTGATGAGACTCAGGAAACATGGCATTAAAATAATTTTACGAGGCAGGAGGAAAAAAAAACTCTCCATATGTTTGGAAGAATAACCAAACGAAGGAGGCCATAGCTCTATGTAGCAAGAACAACTTCCTAAGGTCGTATTAAATCCCAGAGTTTGACAACAAACAAACAGATGTTCTTTATCCAAGAGTGACTCATTATGCTGCCAATAAAGAAAATACTTTTCCCTTCCTCTTTTTAGGGTATATTTGAATTTTTTTTTGTCTTTTTCAATAATTTTGGAAAAAGAATAAAAGAATGTTACGTTACAAAGGAGGAACGATTGTTGCAAAAATACAAGTTCAAGGAACAGGGACAAGACTGATGTTCAGAGTAAGGACACTCGGGAAAAATCCTCCAGGGGCCAAAGGTGTCAAGACGTAGAGGCAAAGTGCTATAGGGTTTGCGTATAAGGCATGCTTTAGATGGTTCAGTTGAGAGCAACATGGATTCGGCATTAGGTCAAAGACGTGGGTATGCAAATGTGATTAATAAAACAAACAATGGTAACATCCTTCGATGTGAGTTTAACGAGCCCAGAGAAGGTAAGATCGATGATTTTTCATATTTAGAGAGTCTGAAAAAATGTAAAAGGAGACTCCACTGGGGTACTTTTTTCGAAGGTAGTCTAGTCGGTTCGAAAAAAGGGGTAAACTAGCACCGACAAGACATCTATTCAAAATCATTTTAATGAGTGTGATAATGACAAGATCACTCAGCCATTTTTTCATTTTTAAGGAGTCTGAAAGAATCTTAACTATGGACTCCGTCAGGAATGTTCTTCTGGACCATTTTGACGAGTGTGAAAGAATAAGGTCACTTGACGATATTTTCAATTTTAGGGAGTCTGAAAAGAGCTTAAATATGGACTTCGTGGGGGTTCCTTTTTAGTAAATATAGTCCCTCAGGCCTGAAAAAGGGTTAAAATGACACCTGAGAGTATTTTTCTAGAGAACTAAAGTTCCTTAGTGTATACCTTTGTTCGTACAATTGGTCATCCGGACCAAAAAAGGGGTAAACTACCGTCGGACAGACGTGACTTTGAAATTTCATTTTAACAAGCATGAAAGGCCACAAGATTGCTCAACAATCTTTTCATGTTTAGAGGGTCTGAAAAGGGATTAAAAGAAGACCCGTCTAAGGAACGTTCTTCTAGACCAATTTAATGAGTGTGCAGAAACAAGGTCACTCGACAATCTTTTCATCTTTAGGGAGTCTAAAAAGGGCTTAAAGAAGACTCTAAGGGGGCTACAACTCATGTATGAAACTAGTTTAGGTAGAGCTCGTTGCTAGGATTAGACATGGAGTCTCTTCGATAGTCAACTTGGGAAGTCTCCCAAAAGGGAATAAAACACAAACCACGGTGTAAGTCCTCCCACGGTATAGAAACCATAGTCATGGCTTCAAGGATAGCCTTATCTGAAGGCAATTCAAAATCTGAGAAATCACGTAAACGAAGGTCGACAATCCCAACGGGTGAATTAAACTAACCATACTCCATATGATGATGGAGGTTCCGGCTAGGACTGGTAGAGTCTATTAGCGAACAGTCACGAGCACGAGGGCTTGAAGATCTACAAACAACGAGATCAGACTCGTAAGGATACTCAAGCCTACTTGGACCAAGATGGGGAATCAAGGGCTCCCATGACCCCATTGGATGCACCAATGGATCAATTGTTGATTTCAAGTCTTGAGAAGGAAAACATGATTGCACAGGTTCTTGTTCAGAAGAAATTGAACACCAAGGATAAGATGCCACATAATTAACCCGTGGCGGGGTAGAGTCTACATGAACGCTAGGAACATATAAAGGGGTAGTCTAAAATAATGTCAAATTAGGATGGGATTATAAGATGCTAGTTGGTCGATAGTGACAATGCTTCCATTGTGAGGGAAATGCATTACCCGGAAGAGCATAGACACCAAAACATTCATAGCATATGCATAATCACGCCCAAGAATCATATTGAAATCTAATGGGCCTTGCACCACTATAACATCAACAAGGACAGTCTTCCCACCTAAAGATATAGGTAATTGAGGAAGAACTCCCAAATATTCACTAGGACGTCTGTCAAAAGCCAACATCTCATGCGAAGAAGATACAAGCTCAGGAGATCCCAAGACTTTCCAAACCGAAGAGGTTAAAATACTTGTAGAGGCTCCCTCATCCACAATACATCAATAAATGTTTGTTGAATTAACTTCAACCCTTATTTGAAAATGTGCGGTAGAAGGGAGACAAGTCTCAACAAGGTCATTCCAATCAAAGGAAACCATCCTAGGGCTTGGAGGGGGTCTGCTCAGAACGAGTGAAATTCCCCCTTGTTGTGAAAGTATTGAACCGAAAATGCTAAAAACATAGTCGGTAGACACGTCACTCCCCAAAAGAAGAATGGGATCATCCGATGACTGCATTAGCATGACCACTTTTGCAACCAATGGATGAATAGACTATGGTACTACATGGTCTAAAGGCACCTCATCCCCCAAAAGAGGAGTGGGATCAGTCGATGACTGCATCGGCATGACCACTTTCTAAACCAATGGCTGAATAGGCTAAGGGACTACAAGGTCTAAAGGCACCTCACCCCCCAAAAGAGGAGTGGGATCAACCGATGACTACATCGGCATGACCACTTTCGCAACCAATGGATGAATAGGCTGCGAGAGAACCTCAAAAGACTTAGAATCAGAAGAGATTGTAGACAGGGACCACAATCTTTGTACCTCTGGAATGCCAGGGCACAAATGAGTAAGGTGATCTCCATTGCAAAGCTTACAAGGGAACTTAGTCTTACGTCCTCTCCGTCTAGGTTTCTCAACAGAATTAATGCCCCCAGCATGAATAGCAGTGGTTGGTTGCACATCTCCAACATGAGTTGCAGAGGTTAGTGATGGGTCGATAACATGACTTGTAGAGGCTACAGACCTATTACCAATATGACTAGTAGTGACTGGACTTTTTCCCCTGGCATGACTTGCAGAGGGTGAGTGTGTGCCCCCAGCATAACTTGTAGAGGCTAGGTGTTGGTATTCAATGTGACTTCCAGAGGTTGTCGACCTATCTCCAACATTACTCGCTGAGGTTGGTGATTTCTTCGTCCTATTCTTCCTCTTTCTATTTCGTTTAGACTTCCGGTTACTAGTAACTGTACTTTCACTAGAGACGGGAAAAGGAGGAGGAGAAGACTTTCCTGATGAAGAAACATCAACAGGGTGCCCATGACTTAAGGTTCTTAACTGAGAAGCATCAAGAGAATTCGGGACATTTGGAATGGGACCGAACCAAACTGGTAGTCCCACATTCAACCCAGGAATGTACAAAGTGGCCATAAAAGGGACACCAATGTTTCCAAAGAAGGGAAAAGAACAAGAATCCCCTTGTGAAGGGGTTCCTTGGTTGGTATCATTGGGAACTTTATCCATGAATATCTTATGCAGAGGTTCTCCCCTTGTGGGATTGTTCAAATCCATAAAAGTCTCACACACTGACTCTGAATAACCAGTGTTATCAAAACAACGACTATAAAGAGGCGGCTCCTCATTTCTAAGCGGAAGACTAAAATGTCCTCTCAAACGATAGAGTGGACGGTCTACCACCCTAGGTCAGAGACCCAAAGCCACAACTGACTAAATTACTATGTAAAACTAGGGAGCACAGAGCACACACTAAAAGTTGCTAAAGGCAAATCAAGCAAATGCCTAACTAATTGGAAGAACAGTTACACCAACCAACACTAGAGAAACTTACCGGTGCAAGTGAAAATAAAAAATAGAAGCACCCTCTAGGTATGCTCTGCAAAGTGTGGCCCGATGTCTATTCTAGGTACCATGGTATACCCCCACAGTCAGTTGTGTATGTCACTAGAAAGATAGGCAACTAGGTTGCCAGTGCGCTAACAGTCACTAGGAGGGTACAATTGACAGTAGGGTAGACCACAATGAGTAGGGTATCAAGCCCGAAACCTACCAAGGGTATCGAAACCAAGTGGTCTAGAAGACAATTGATGACCTCGAACGGATTCGAGACCCATGAAGCTCTGTGGCAAATGCAATCGATGGAATACCATGACAAGCCCTCTATATGTGTTCTCCACTATGATTGGTCCAGCTTTCGAGGGGTTATCTCCACTACCTTTACACATGCAACCTCATGTTTATCCCCTGTGTTAGAGGGGGGTCCTGGATAAATTTTACGATATTGGACTTTGACACTCCCTAACTCATACTCTAATGTTTGATTTTAATGGCCTTGAAGAGTTTCCTCTCCAACCTAATTCAAGGCCCTAACCCTAAACTAGTTGGTTGACCCTGCAAACATAAAAAGTCTAATGAATTTTAGATTTAGAGTTAATTTTTATGGCTTGTCTTAAGTCAAAGGTTATGAAAGTGAAACTAGTGATGTTTGAAAGACGAAATCAAAATAAACAGAAAGATGGAAACACAAAACCTTTACTTAACTCAACTCTTCAACAACTTTTCAAATTTATAATTTTTTCTAAGATCTTTGAACAACAAACTCAAAGCAGGATTTCACTCGACTACGAGCTACTTATGATCTAAGTAAACCATCAATAACTTATGAAAGAAAATACTATTCTTTGGTTAATAATGCAAAACAACACTTTTTAACCAAACAAATAAATAAAAGAATTTTTTTTTTATTTGAATGCTCACAAAGCAAAAAGGAAAAATATCAACAAGTCAAAAGCAAGAAAAATTCTAGCCTAAGTGAAGATCGCAAAGAGTCACTTTAAGAATCACACACAAGCAAATTAAAATTGGACTCTCATACTTGTCTAAAAAAACTATAAAAGAAAATTTTGAGGAAAACTTCTAAATGAAAAAAGAAAGCTATTGTTATGATCAAACCTAAGTTACTGACCGCTATGATAGAGACCCAAAAACCTGAGAGGTATAACTCTTGTCAAAGGAAAGGATGACTTCCTCACCTTCAACAAAAGTTCTCTCCATAAGCACACTACTGACACTTCAACAACAAGTGTGTTCACGTGAGTTGTGTAAAGTCAGAGTGCGTGTACACGCATGCTGGCCTTATTCAGGGTGTGTGTATATCTGAAAATCTAAGACAAATGAAAAGCCAAGCAAGACAGCCCAAGAAGAGACTACTGGTACTAAGAACCAAAATCTCTTGAAGAGTTAGACACTTACTTTAATCAGAAAAAGGAAAAAAATTCAAGGAAAACTTCATAGAACAAACGAATCCAAGGTGAAACCTAAGCTATAGACTGCAAACAACAAAGACTAGAAAGAGTTCCAGAAAACCCCTGAGAAGGACTAATTATGACAGGGAAAAGGATGACTGGCTCTCTAATTTTTTTTTTTCTGGAATCATACACAAGACTGACACTTCTTCATCTGGCATGTACATGTGGGTTGTGAGAATGTAGGGCATGGGTACACACGTGCAGACCAGAATCTTTGTTAGCCCAAACTTTTGCAGAAACTTTAAAAATAGGAAATGAAACCAGTTCTTAAAAATACCCAAAAAATATTCCCAGAAACCCTAGAGATGTCCCCAGTATGGTCACCAATTCTATTGTGAGTGGGAAATCCCTCTAAGAACTATCACTTAGGGTTTTATCATGCATGCAAAAAATACCTAAAGATTCCTACTTTCTACCGTTGTCCTGGACCTAATTGATCCGGATTTTATGAGAAAAATGAAATGAATATAGATAATTAACAGGTGCTTAACACAAAATAACAGAGATACAGTAAAACTGGTTTTCTATTCAATAACAAAATAAGATGAAACTATAAAATGCAGCGGAAACAAGCTTGCTAGAATGGTGGCGGCTTATCTCTGAGAAGAGATGTGATGGCAGAGCACATTCGCAAGAAGAAGGTTACAATGAGGCTCTGAAGGCATTTTTACAATAAGCAAGAATGCCAAAAACCATAGACATCCAAAAACCTAACCCTAAGAGATGAAACGCCAAAAGTCATGTGGGCCCCGTTTGGGTAAGCTAGTACATTAACTTCCCTGGGTCATAACTTTTGCATACGATCTCCATTTTAGGTGTGTGATAGCCCGTTGGAAAGGTATCGCTGAGGAGATTCATTTTGGGGGCTCAATATGCCTTCAGCTATCATTGAGGATCTCGATACCAAAAAACCTTCATTTAGGCCCTCAAAATGGCCCACAGCCCTGGTGATAGTGTATGGTCCATAATGGAGTGGGAGAAGCTTCCGATGGGGTCCTGTAAGGCGTTCTTTCTACAAGTGAAACCAAACTTTGTCACCCACCTGAAACTTATGTGGCACCCGATGTTGATCATGGCACTATTTGTACTTGTCATTGGACTTCTGTAGGATATCCTGAACCTATTGGCGAATGTGTTGGATTTGCTCAATAAACCGGGTGGCTTTGTCAGCTTCAGTTGGAGCAGGAGATGAGTCGGTAGAGGTGACTACAAGGGGAAGTGCAACATCTATGGGACCCAATGGTTGTAATACCAACCCCACTTGAAAGGGGTTGTGGCCAGTTGAGCTATGAAAGGCTCGGTTGTAGCTATGTTGGACATAAGGAAGGCTCTCATCCAATGTGCGAGGGTTCTTTGAATTATACATGTGAAGGATATGCACAATCATTCGATTTACAACCTCGGTTTGGCCATCTTTCTGGGTGTGGAAGGCCGTGGATTTGGTGAGCTTGGTGTCCAGCAGTGACCAGAGGCACAACCAAAATGTCCTGAGAAATCGACTATCCCGATCTGAGACAATAGTTTGTGGGATTCGAAAATGTACCCAGACTCATTCAAATAAGAGCTTGGCAGTGGCCTCTATTGTGATTCTCTCCTTGCAGGCAACCAGAATCGCCATTTTAGAAAAGCGATCAACAACCAAAAAAACACATTCATTTCCCCACTTGGTGGATGGGAGGCCCGACATGTAGTCCATTGAGATGGATTCCCATGGCCTGTCAGGAGTTGGAAGAGGGGTGTACAAGCCCTGTTTCTTAGTGGCCGGTTTGGAAATAGCGTAGGCAGTGCAGGACCTGATATACCTGACGACCTCTTGTCAAAGTTTCATCTAGTAGAAATGTTTCTGTAGCATCACCACTGTCTTTTCAATGCCGAA
>JASDQU010420952.1:0-10157 GCA_032191745.1 Picea mariana
ACGAGATTTTTCAATACTTCTAAGATCTCCTCTTTTAAGCCATCCATCTTTGCCTCCAACTTAGCTTCCATCTCCTATAGTTCATCTTTTGTTATTGTCTTATTTTATAAATCATTTATGTCCCTATGCATTTCTTCACCTTCATCAAGTGTCCAAGTAGGATTGTCTGGAGGCTTATTTGGTGTAGAAGTTCCCTTTTTTGGTGGCATGTCGACCAAGTATCACTTTAAACCTTGATTTTAAGGTGGTTTTGCTAGACAATCTATCTCAAAAATTTTGTCCCTTCTGAGTATGGAATTTTCTTTTTTGTAGGTCTCTGATATTTCTTCTCTACAATGCCATAGGTCTGATCAAAATTGGATGTGCCAAGTGGAATTTACAATAACTTCCCCACAACTTGCTGATTTTTGGCCATTCCCGGAGATATCACTTGTATAGCGTGCCCCACACAAAATAATTGATATAAAATTCTGAAAATTGTACCAGAAATACTAAGGACTGTCCACTATCCAATGCAACTAGTATCACACAATTTGGATACTCTAGGAAGAATTTATGATTGTTTTACCTGAAACATCTTCTTTAGACTAGTCAAATACCCTATCTTCCATAGGGTGTATCTACAAATCGAAGATGACCCAAAATATGAAATTTTTACCATGGATACCTTACTAATTTCTCTAAATATCCTTTAGAGTTCAAGATCTGAAATGTTATGGAAACGTTTATATAGCGAAAATCCAGCAATGACTCAGTTTAGGATGATTCCAGAACCCTATCTTGCACAGGATATATCTCCGAAAGTATAAGTCCTTAGGAGATGAAATTTTAACCCAATGTAGCTTGATCCATCTACTAAATAGCCTCCAAGACATTCCTTTTGAAACGTTGTAGAAAACAAATTATAGTGAAAATTCCAAGGTGTCTCAGATGTAGCAGAGAAACCCCAAGACCTTGAGCTCTGATACCATATGTTAGGAACCAAATATCAATATAGCATAGAAAACCCTTAGAATAAGTACTCAATGCCTTGAAAAAGAGATAAATTCATATAATAAGCCTCTTTGAGGGGGAAACCACCTTATGCCCACATAAATGTTCAATTACAAGATGATTCAAAATGAAAATGTCTCCTTGGTATATATAGGAGACTAGGAGGTATAATTACAACTAATGGAATAAAGCCGACATAAATAAAATAACATTACTAATGTAATATGCCCCAATTAAGGGGTAATGAGCCACTATTTAGGGCTTAACATTCTTGAGGGAATGTCAAGGTGGTTTCTAGCGAAGACAAAGATTCAGCAGTGGATAGAAGAATAAGAGAAGGACTTCACCAAAGCTCAAAATAAGAACCCTAATCTTAGTATAGAGGATTGGTTGGAAAAGTATATCTTTACTAATATACACGAGTTTTTTTTTTGGAGGAATTCATAAGGATCTATATGAGTGGCTAGACAGATTAGCAGATACCCAGTTCAAAATCAGACTCAGACCACCTGTGGTTTGGGCGTCGACGATGGTCAAGAAGGTCAAGAGAGTTGATAATGTCATGTCAAGAGCAGTAGATCACTGGTTCAATAGTACCATTGGAGGGTATATCATTGAGTTTTCTATTAATAGAGAAGAATCATATAGCCAAGCAGAGAGATCTTTCTTTAAGGGACCTAGAGGAAAATTTTTACATTTCCTAAAGTTGAATATCAAGATGTTATTGCATGAGATGAACATCCTAAAGATACAATAGTGGGTTATATCTAAAAATCTAATGTTCAAGAATTTAGACAGCGACAACAACACAAAGGTTGGACACACGCGTAGTGGGAGAACCTTTAGAGAAGTTCCTCTGGTGATCTTGTTTGAGAAGAATCACGAACCACCAGAATAGGAAGAAGGGTTCTACAGTGGAGAAGAAGAAGAGATACTGAATGAGGAACATTCAGAGTCCTCTACGGAAGAATAAAGGAAGACTGAAGAACCTCACCAAGAAGAGTCAGAGACTTCAGGTACTGTGTAGATTGTTGAAGTAAGTACTATTACGCCTCCTTTTGTTTTAACAACATTAAGTAACGTGAGTAACCTAAGTTATCAGAGCACTCAGATCATTGGTACAAGTGGTTCAGTGCATACTCAGTCAAGAACCCTAGGAAGATCGATGGTAGATGAGATGAGGTTACCCACCTTTAGGGGAGATGGATCTGAAGATCCTGATCAACATTGGTTCTTATGCAAAGCTGTATGGAGTATTAAGAATGTCACAGACTAAGATGTTAAGAGAGATCAACTTAGTACTACCCTAAGAGACCGTGCACTAAGCTAGTACATGAAGTTCATCCAAGGAGTTGTCTAACTGAAACTGTTGAAAAAGATCAAGACTGTGTTGATTGCAAAATTAAAGAAGCCCAAGTTGGAGTTGCAGTGCATCACAGAGTTGAAAGAAATCAAGCAGAAAGTAGTTGAACCTATTTGGGAGTTTGATCAGAGGTTTAAGACCCTGACAGGTCATTTGATTTTTTAGATCCCAGACAAACAAAATAAAGAATGGTTCATTGTTTCCCTCTTACCACACATCAGAGAACCTCTTATGCAATAGAAGATCGCTTCACAATATCAAGTGCTAGATATCGCCATGAAACTAGAATCAACCCCTATGGGAGAGTCCAACTCAGGTATGAGTCAAATTTGGGTCAGCTAACTAGTTTATCACTGCAGGTCGAAGATATGAAGAAAGATAAGGGCAACGATAAAAGAGAACATATTTGGTGTATCAGATGCAAATCAGAAGGTCATGACTAGGAGAAATGCCCTCTATTTCATGAGTACTTGGCTTCAGGAGCCCCAAGCCCTTTGTAGCAAGTTACTCTACCTTGGTGTGAAGTATGTAGAAATAGAGACCGCTCTGGAGAATGTTATTACATGCAAAAATATGTCCATAAACCTACCAACATTTACTGGACATTCTGTAAATCTGTGGGTAATGATGAGAAATATTGTAGGTCTTATGACCTCTTGCATGAAATATCAAGAGATACATATAGAATTCAAGGCGAAGTACAACAATAAGGGAATACTATGTAGTATAATTCCCCAGGAAGAGGAAAATTCAAGCCTCACGACAGATTCATAGGAAGAGGATGAGGAGGAGGTATGGTCCGAGGCTGAGGTCAGATCATTTGTTATAACTATGCACAGCCAAGTTACTTGGCAAGGGACTGCCAGAAATCTTGTACCACTTGCAGTTACTGAAACTCATTTGAACATGTCATAGAATATTGTCTTGCACTATTAGCCAAACTTCAGGAAAGATGAGGAGGGAACCAACAAGTACAACTAATCTCAGCAGAACCTCATTGAGTGGATCCTAGAGTCGTCATTATCACTAGAGGAGGCACTACTATAGGAGAAGACAGGGTGAATCCAAGGAAGATTATAGAAGAATCAAGAGTTAGAAGAATGACAAAGAAGACACGGGAGTTTGATCCAAAGAAAGAGAAGCAGACATTTGAAGAGGAAAGAAAATATTTTGAAAAATATAAGGCTTCTTCGTCAAAGGCACAAACAAAAGTGAGAGAATTTAGAATTCCCCTGGCCTTTGATTAGTCTGCTTCGCCTGGAAAAGGAAAAGAGGTAAGAAGACTTATGGAATTTTTATGTACTTGCATTAATTTGATTAAGGATGAAAAATCCATACAAGAACTACAAAATTTGATCAGACAATATTATATAGGAAGGGTAGATCCTCTACTGAATAAAGCAGTACATCAACTATCCAGAAGAGAAGGACAAATAAGAAACTAAACCTTAATGCTCAGATTGGAGATTATGATATAGATTATGTGGTCCTCGACTTAGGGTCGAAGGTCAATGTTATGACGAAGCAGACCTAGGCAATGATGGGAAAACCTAAATTGATCTATTCCCCTATCATGCTTAGGATGGCTAATCAACAGGTAGTAAGACCCTATGGACATCGACGGGGTAAGAACATTTGTAAACTTTGAGGTGATTGAGATAGTTGATGATAGCTTTCATTATCATGCGCTGTTAGGAATTGATTGGGATTTCAACAATTCCATTGTTGTTGACTTAAAGAAAATAAGAATGACATTTTAAGGTGATGGCCTTAGGGTCATTGCACCTCTGGATCCTTATGAAGGTCAAAGATACACATAACCTATCAGAGAATAAGATCGTGCATATGAGCTAGAGAATATATATAAATTGATAGCAAGACAACAAGATTACATTAACCCTACAACAAACATGAATTTAAGCTGGTGAAGTGACAATGCATGTTCATCAGATTCAGAAGAAGCACTCAGGAACTGGAAGAACAAAATATATGAAGTTTATGCATGGAGATGTTCCAGATTGACCAAGGAAGTTCATTGTATTGGCACATAAGTAAGTAACTTTCCCACATTTGATGGTTTAAATCATTTAGAAAAATTCTTACTAGAATTTGAAGAAGTTGTACCAGTACAACAAATATTGTTGGCACTGGATGAGGCTTTGAAAGCTACTCCAGCAATATGGTGGGGGAAACATAAAAAGAACATCGTGGACTGGATGCAATGTCTCACTTTGATGGCAGCGCAATTTTCATACAAAATTGAAGGATGTGAAGTTAGATACATAGGTCAAATCTGTCCAAAGGAACATGTACGAGATTGTGAGAAGGCATGGAGCAACATTCCTCAAGAGAAGTGGGTGCATAAATTAATTAATACTCTAGACACAATGCATATCAATTGGTATCTTCAAGCAGAACTGTGCCTCACCACTTCATATTGGTGCGGTATGACTCAGAACTTTGTAGCTACATTTACATTTGAAAGCTAGTACCCTTCAGTAGACCAAGCTTTACAGGATATCAGACAGAAAGTATTTCAGGAGGGACCTAGCCTCGCTATGGATCAAGAAGAGGATGAATGGACCTCACCTCTTCAGAAATTCCAAGGATGTTACAATATCAATGCCGATGAAGATGATGATCTTAGGAATGTGAACATCGCAGAAACAGAAGGACAAAGAGATGTAGAAGGACCAGGAGTCAAACTAACTTTCATTGGAGAGTCGATCAAAATCAATAAAGTTAATATTGGAATAGAGCAAGCACCTAAGCTTGCTAATGTCAGAGATTACTGGGATGATGCCACCATTGATAAGATCACAGAATTATTGCATCAATATCAGGACTTGTTCCCAACCAAGTTCACTGATATGAAGAGAATAAAAGGGCCCATGGGAGAGATGAACATCCCCTTGAAACCATATGCAAGGCCAGTTAAGAAAATACACTACACATTGAATCCCAAATATAAGGAAAAAGTTAAGATTGAACTAGACTGAATGTTGGAAGCATGAATCATAGAACCTGTGGAAGAGTCAGAATGAATTAGTCCTACGGTGGTACAAGATAAGAAGACATGAGAGATCATGATCTATGTATATCTCAGAAAGCTGAGTGATGTCTTTTTGCATGACCCCTTCCCTACACCGTTTACAGACAAAGTGTTAGATAATGTAGGAGGACATGAGGTATATTCCTTTATAGATGGATTTTCAGGTTATCACCAGATCAGGATTTCCAAGGAAGATCACCACAAGACCACATTTGCAACAGAATGGGGTTCCTACCAATACACAGTGATGCCCTTCGGATTGAAGAATGCACCAACCATATTTTCCAGAGTGGTGGTCGAAGCGTTCAAGGAGTTTTTACATAAATTTTTGGAAGCCTATTTTGATGATTGGATTGTTTTTAGCTTATTACAAAATCATATTGAATGTTTAAAACTAATGTTGGATAAGTGTAGACAATGTCAGATTTCTGTTAGGGTCCTAACCTGCACATAGGTAGAACAATATATTCGGATGTAATAAAGGTCAATATTAATAAGGCCTTTCAATAAAATAGAATAAGGTGGATGTAAGAAGACCTAATAGAAGCTTCCACTTCTAGAAGGATCTTCCTCTAGATGCTTCCTTTTTAGTATAAATAGGAGTCGAGGGTATAAAAATCCTAGCTTGGATATTATTGTAATAGAGCTCTTCTAAACTGGAGGTTGCCCCCTCGAAGAGGCCCGTGAACATTGCTTTCAGATTCAAAGTGTTATTTCTGTTGTTATTCTTATATCATTTCAGTGTTATTGTGGTGAATGTTCTGGTTATATTGCTATTATTCTGCCATTACTAGCATTTTATTTTATTTCGGTTCTGCATACATTTTATATCTGGTATATTACAAGTGGTATTAGATCACTTTCCTCAGTAGAAAGTGTGGTTTAATTTTTTTTTAGGGTAGAGACGTATTCCGATGTCTTTAAGCCACAGAGATTTGTCGTTACACGCATAAAACCGCAGTTGAGGGATTCATACACGCAAGAAATACAAGTGGTACCTAAGCACAGATCTATTGGCCACCCTTGTAACCCCTGTTGGTACCCCTTCGAGTGGTAGTGCATCAGACAACACCTGTGTACAGATCATCCTATATTACCTAAATCCCTCTTTAGATAAACTGATTGGCTGCCTCACTGCTATAGTGTCACCAAGAACAACACTCGGAAATATACTCTCTAGTACCTGGGTAGTCGGGTAGTACGGCTAAGGGTACAGTCTATCCTTCTTAATTAGTGCCCTGAGATATTGGGTTGAGTACTATTGTTGGACCCCACACATATATCAGAGAGTTATAGCATAGGGCAAACCCTTGTCTGTAGAACCCTTGAATACCTAATCCTTGGGGGAAAGAAACATAAACAAATTAAAAAAAACAAGATCTATTGTCATGCAACTGTGTTCAGGTTGCCAAGTAAATACACATTTCTTTCTGGTTAAGTATTTGGGCATTTCCTCTCTTCAGTATTCTTCAAACTGGAGTATAACTCTGTAAAAAAAAAAAAAAAAGTCTGGAAATATTTTCACCATTATTTGAGACCTATTCCATTGGATTCATCTCTTCGCCCTTATCACATTCATCCATATCATTTTTTCAGAAAAACTTTTTTACCCCTCCCACGCCTTTTCAGTTTCCTCATCCCCATGGCCCATACTCATAGCCAAGAATTGGAAGCTTGCTTCAACACCTTGCAATCTAGTCTCATTGAGACCCAACAAGAAGTGAAACAACTCAGTGCCAATGTTGCCGCCATCAATACAACCATGCAGTCCTCAATGGGGGAAATCAAACAAGACCTCACCACCCAGCTTGAATCAGTATTTTTGACACTCTGTACCAAACTACATATCCCTACAGATAACCCTTCCTCTTCCTCACCTCCACATACTGAAGGTGACCATTCCTGTCATTCCCATACCTTGCAGAACCATCACTTTCAACATGACCTACACCTTCTGCAGGTGGATGTGACCAAATTTGATGGTTCAGACCCCACTGGTTGGGTAACCCAAATGGAACATTACTTCTCTTTATACAGAATTACAGATGACTTTGCCAAACTTCGGTATGGTATTCTCCATATAGATCAAGAACTTTGGCTATGGTGGCAATCGAGAAAAACTTCTCGTCAAGGGTATATTTCTTGGACACACTTTGTGGCAGAGATTTATGAATTCTTTGACACTGAAACCAACCATTTGGTCCATTTGACAAAGCTGAAACAATTAGGAATAGTGGAAGACTTTATAGCTTCCTTTGAGCGCCTGGATTTTAGAACAGAGGGCATGCTTGATGCCTTTTTCCGAGAGTGTTTTATCAGTGGCCTCAAGGATGAAATTCGAGCCCATGTCCTCATGGCTCGGCCTGAGAGTTGGGTGGAGGCTACCAAAAGAGATAAAGAAGCACACCAGGTTGTATCTTCTCAAAACCGAAAACCCTCCTTTACCCCTCGCCCTAAACTGGTAAATCCCACTACTCCCTCTACTCTACTAAAGATCCAAAAATTGACCAGGGCTGAAATGGTTGAATTCCAACTCAAAGGCCTTTCTTATAACTATGATGAAAAATATTTCTCGGGCCACAAGTGTAAATAAAAAAAAAAAATATGGCCATCTTTGAGGAGATTTCGGAAGAAGATGAAGAAACTCCCTCTGTGTCTGAGTCACCTGAATCCACTGACATAACCCCTCCCTCAGACCCTCCTAAAGTAGAACTGGTCATTTCCCTCAATGCTCTCACTGGCTTCTCCTCCGCCCAAACTCTCAGCTAATTGGTTACATCAAGCATCGGAAGGTCATCATTTTGGTTGATAGTAGCAGCACCCATAATTTTATTCATCGTTGCATTGCCCAAGAAAC
Source organism: Picea mariana (assembly GCA_032191745.1). NCBI lineage: Eukaryota > Viridiplantae > Streptophyta > Pinopsida > Pinales > Pinaceae > Picea > Picea mariana. Next base: position 8,266 of record JASDQU010420952.1, read on the forward strand.
TCATTGCTACATCCATGCCATCAATAATTTCCAAATCATGATTGCGAATGATGGTTCCATGAAATGTGGAGGACATTGTGAAAATGTGTGTCTCCAAATTGGTGACTACCACCTGAAATCCCATATGTTTTCTAACAACATGGGAGGTTGTGACATTGTGTTAGGTGCAGACTAGCTAAGGACTTTGGGTCCCATTCTCATGGATTTTAAAGACTTAACCATGCAATTCGACCAAGAGGGCCACTAATATCAGTTCCAACGCATCACCGTCGGTTCACCTAAGACCATTAGTTCCCATCGCATGGAAAATCTACTCAAAAAGGGTCATTCTGGTGTTGTCGCCCAACTCCATGCCATACAAGCAATAGAGACACCCTCGGTACAACAACACCTCCAAGCCATCCTTTCTAAACATCAATTGGTCTTTTCCACTTCCCAAGGCCTCCATCCTTCCCATGGTATTCATGTGCATTCCATTCCCCTTGTACCCGGAAGCCTTCCTCCCAATATTCGTCTTTATCATCACCCATTTTCCCAAAAAAATGAAATTGAGAAAATGGTCCAGGAACTCCTTAATGCAGGTGTTATCCGCCCTAGTACGAGCCCCTACTCGTCTCCTATAGTCATGGTCCTTAAGAAAGAAGGTTCTTGGTGAATGTGTCTTGGCTTCCATGCCCTCAACAAACTTACCATCAAAGACAAATTCCCCATTCCTGTCATTGATGACCTCCTGGATGAATTGAGTGGTGCCCAATTCTTCACTAAGCTAGATCTTCGTTCGGGCTACCACCAGATAGGTATGAAAGAGGCAGACATTCCCAAGACTTCCTTTAGAACTTATGAGGGCCACTATGAGTTTTTTATCATGCCCTTTGGCTTGTGTAATGCCCCCTCCACCTTCCAAAGCCTCATGAATCATGTCTTTCGTCCTTTTCTCCGCTATTTTGTCTTAGTTTTCTTTAATGATATCCTCATCTATAGAAAAATCTGGACAGACCATCTTGCTCATGTGGATCGAGTTCTTCATCTACTCTCTTAGCACCAACTTTTCCTGAAACTATCTAAATGTGCTTTTGGCGCCTCAGAAGTAGAATACTTGGGTCATCTGGTTGGCAAAGCTGGCATCAGGGTGGATCCTAAAAAGATTGAAGCTATGCAAGGCTAGCCTCACCCAAAGACTCTTAAGAGCTTGCATGGATTTCTAGGCTTAACAGACTATTATTGCAAGTTTGTTAAGAATTATGGGAAGATTGCAGCACCTCTCACTACTCTCCTCAAAAAGAACTCTTTCACTTGGACTCCAGTCGCTGCTCAAGATTTTCAGACATTGAATATGGCCATGTGCACCACTCTAGTTCTCTCCCTTCCTGATTTCAAAAAGACCTTTGTGTTGGAATGTGATGCCTCAGGGAAGGGAATTGGTGTTGTCCTTATGCAAGAGGGTCGACCTTTGGCCTTTGCTAGCAAGAAACTATCTGAAAGAAATCTGGGGAAATTCATCTATGAAAAGGAAATGTCATCTATTCTGCATGTCATGGATCTGTGGCATCCTTATCTATTGGGGCAACGTTTCCAAAGTAAGACAGACCATCAAAGCCTCAAGTATTTTCTGGAACAACGCATTTCCTACCTAGAACAACAAAAACGGGTGACTAAAGTCTTTGGATATGATTATGAGATAATTTATAAGAAAGGAAAAGACAACATGGTTGCGGATGCACTTTCTCGAAAATATGAAGACGAGGGATCCCTTTTTTCTCTTTCATTCATTTTACCAGATTGGCTCCAAGCCGTTTGCTGATTAAGGTTGGTTGTCATTGATGTCAACCCTTGAAGAAAGCCCCATAGCACAAAGGTTTGGGTAATGGACCCAATATTTTTTGATGTAAATA
>JASDQU010420955.1:0-10157 GCA_032191745.1 Picea mariana
CGCTCTGATACCAGTTGTTAGAAAAACAGGACCGCGGAGCAATAAAATAAAACAAATGCAGAAACAAAACACAGAAGACACACAATACAAGAGAGACACAGATTTACGTGGTTCACCCAGTGTGGGCTACGTCCACCAGAGAAATTGCTAGGTACTTCCTTTATTATTATCCAGCAAATGAAGGGATGCAACCTACGGCAAAACCCGCTGTAACTTCCTCTTCTTTCTCTCACAGTCTCCTCGCTCAGAATACAATATTCACCATCAATCAATAGCCGCAATACATTTCCCTCATAAAAGAGGGTTGCCTTCTAGGGAAAAAAACCCTAACATAATCTCTACCGTTAGATCTGCGTCCTTATAATGAACGGTCCAGATTTACAATGAAATTACATATACTTTTACAAGGCAATTTTTGCTTCGGGGGCTTCGCCCCCGAACCCCCATCGGGGGACGCTGCCCCCGAACCCCCGTTGGGGGCCCGCTTGCCCCCAGACCCCCCAGCCGGGGGGATCTCCCCCCCGGACCCCACAGAGGGGGTACCCCCCCTTTGCACTCCCCCGCGTGGAAGAGTGTACATAATTCTGGGGTGTAAATACTTCATGGGGTATAGACACGGCTGAAAGCAAAGAACCTCTGCATCAGGAAGATAATCAGGCTCCACAACCAACAATCTCCCACTTGGAGACTGATCTCAACAACTCCATCGCTGTTGTATATGCAAGGTTACACCAAGCCACAACAAGGAGGAGTTATCCTAGCTGAAGACAATTTGTCTTATCAATAGAGACCATTGCCATCTGTTCTCGAAGAATTAGTTTTTGCAAACATAAGTCATTGCCACCTGCTCTGATAATTGGCATTCATCATGAAGGTGAAAGATTGCCTCTAGTTGAAACCTGTCCACAATACCATCAACAGCAGCATGTAAGCCTAGTCGAGTTATCATGAGATATCAAACACACAGAATGCCCAATTGAACGCTCAATTTCATGGAGAATACAGAGTGAACATTCGGGCATTGTGGTTATTGACAACATGGGAACACAGTACAAAGGGTTTCCATCACCTAGTACTCGAGCTCAAAATCCAAATCATAGTTGGTTCCAGGTTCTGCAAATGTTTAAATGGGTCTGACATCATGGAAAACCCCCGCGGTAATTCCCCACTGCATAGCACATTGTATGAGATGGCCAATAAATGAATAAGCAAAATTGCAGGGCAGAATCACGAGCAGACTTTTGCATCTCCTATATCATCTGCTCAACAATTGGAGCACGAAGAAGCTTGTCATATGATTGTTTCATACTTGAAGCTACAACTTGCAAATCCTAAGAGGGGGAAAGAATCATGGTTTGTCATAAGGATTCGATGAAGCAAAGCATCCAGAATCCACCAGTGATAACATTTGTTGGGAAAATATGAAGTTTTCTTACCTGCCTCCAGATGATTCCATGATATCTTTAATGTCAAGGGGTTGTTAGGGTTTTAACAATTTTGAAAAAATGGAAACATGATGAGCAAACCTTCGTGGAACAGAGATACTGCCCCCTGGCATCATTATCTCAGGGATATATATGTATCTTCGCAGATTGTGGGGTTTTGTCTGCCATGACTCCAGAAAGGTGCATCATGCATTATGATGGACCCAAATCATATTCATTTGGTCTGCTGTTAGTTGCACAGGTAGACTGGAAATAAAAAGTGGTCATACAAGCAAACTTTGTTGAAGTTATCAGTGAGATATTTGTGAGAAATGATGGGATAGCTTATGAAATATTTTAGCTGTCATGCAAGTTCATGAGTGGAAAGATTGGGAAAGAGCAAGAGTTGCATTTTCTTCAAGAAAGTCTTGTAAGTAGGGAACATGAAGAGATCCAAATACTCATTGTTGAACACAAGGCTACACTTAAAGCATCCTACAACAGCTCAGTTCTACATCTAGCCTATACTCTATTTTCTTGCCTGGAAGATGAAGAACATGGACATCAAGACATGGGTAGCAGACCCTCATTACAAATTAGATGATCAAAAGAGAATATTTCATAGTGATAGAATACCATTCTAAATATGCAAAAGTAGATATCAAAAGAAATACAATAATGTCCCCAGTACATAAAGAATCATTAAAAAAAGAACCAGAAAAGTTACAGGAAATACTCTGTTTTTTACCTGTTATAGTCTTTATCTTCAAGAGAGGTTACAGAACAGCTGGAGTGGAATTTGTTTAAACCAAAAGAGATTTTTGTTGGGAACACGCCCCTTCACAAAAACCTCTCTCAGTTTTTACACAACTATCACCATTTAAGAGATTTGAATTGATCTTTGAGGGTTAATTTTATGATAAAGCTACAGGAAATACTCTGTTATTTTTACCTGTTTTAGTATTCTTCTTCAAGAGAGGTTGCAGAACATATGGAGATGAATTTGATGAAACCAAAAGAGATTTTTGTTGGTAACATGCCCCTTCACAAAAACCTCTCTCAGTTTTTACACAACTATCACCATTTAAGAGATTCAAATTGATCTTTGAGGGCTAAGTTTCCGATAAAGCTATAGGAAATACTCTGTTATTTTTACTTGTTTTAGTCTTCTTCTTCAAGAGAGGTTGCAGAAAAACTGGAGATGAATTTGATGAAACCAAAAGAGGTTTTTTTTGGGAACATTCCCATTCACAAAAACCTCTCTCAGTTTTTACATATCTATCACCATTTAAGAGATTCGAATTGATTGTTGGACCCTATTTTTCAGGAATTTACCAGATTTGTTTTCCTGAAAAATCTCATGGACAATAGTTGACAAGCCACCTCATCAATTCAAATTGGAGATCAGATTGGATCTTCTCCTTGATTATTTGAAACAATAAACTAAACATAGATGAGGAGGTTTTTATATCCATTTCTTTTGGATCTTGATTATTATGTATTGTTTCTATATAAACTCTGTAGAATGAGAGGAAGAGGGTCGAAAAATTGGAGACCCATGGGACCTTTTTGTGAAGCACATTGTAAAGGCATTTATGTTCAATTTGACAGTTAATAGCAAAGGCATATGGATGGTTAGACCCTCTTTTTCTTCTCTGTTATTTCTTTCTTCATGCTTGAATTCATTATTTAGATTGCAATGCTTTTTGATTCTTGACTGTTAATTTATACAGTGAAAATTTTATTGTAGAGATTATTTTTCAAGTTGGATATCAAGCTGAACATCTTGTTTTTTTATGATATTTTGAGGCAAGAATTCTGGTGAAGTTGACAAATTGAAGGCTTCACTTTCCTTTTTCTTAATTGGTTTAATCCATCTTTGTGTTCACCTATTATTCAGTCAATGGGATATACTCTGTTTTAATCTTGTTTTTCATATTGTGTTGTTACCTTGAAACCAGTTTCAAACTACCTTACTCAAAAAACCCAATCATAAAACCCTCAAAATGCTTTTGCAATAAATCAATGATGCCCTAGCTTGCCCTTAGCAGTCGAGTGAAACTTTAGGGACTAACATGTACCATGTCTCATTTATAGATGAATTCGCAAGGAATACATGGATATATTTACTTACAAAAAAATCTGAAGTTTTTGATAGGTTTAAATAGTTTAAGGATCTTGTGGAGAATCAAACAGAGAAAATAATTAAGGTGGTGAGGATGGATAATGGTGGAGAGTTATGCAAAAATGAATTCGAATAATTTTGTAAGAAGTGTGGTATAGAAAGGTAGAAGAAAACAAAATGGAGTTGCAGAAAAGGTGAACAAGATGCTGATGAAAAAATAAAGGTGCATGCTTAGTGGTGTTGTGTTAGAAAAAGAGTTATGGGGTAGAGGTAATGGGTATTGCATGTTACCTAGTCAATCAATCACCCTCATCAATAGTGGATGAAAAGACTCCACATGAGGTATGGAATGGTAAGAAAACCTCTCTCGCACATCTCAGGGTATTTGGATGTGATGCCTATGTTCACATTCCAAAGGAAAACATGAGTAAGCTAGATAAAAAGGCTGAAAAGTGTATCTTTATTGGGTATAAAGATGGTCAAAAACATTATAATCTTTGGAACACAAAAATTTAAAAGGTAGTGTATTGACAAGATGTGGTATTTAGATAAATCAAAGACGTTGTCAAATAAGAAGTCCTACCAAGGAAGGAAGAACTAGAGAAAATAGAGTTTAAGTTGAAGGATGATGAATCAGACTCTATAAAAGAACACAAATCGAAAGAAGAAGATCCTCATACTCCAGTATTGAGGAGATTGGTTCGGGAAAGAAGGAAACCTAAAAGGTATACTCCACCTAATTTCGATTCAAATTTTACTTTATCTATTACTGATGATGATCCTATAACTGTTACGTAGGTAGTGAATTTAGAGGATGGAAAACTATGGAAAAATGCCACAATTGAAGAAATGACAAACTTGGACAAGAATGGGGCTTTGGATCTAGTGGAGTTTCCAACTAGAAGAAATCCCATTGGCAAAAAATGGGTGTTTAAGAAGAATCTGGATGTAGAAGGCAAAGTGGAGAAATACAAAGCTCGATTAGTAGAAAAAGGTTATTACTAGGTAGAGGGAATTGACTTTGGTGAGATTTTTTCTCCCGTTTCCACGTTAAATTCAATTATATTTCTTTTATCTGTTGATGCTACATTTGATTTTGAAGTATAACAAATGGATGTGAAGACAAGATTCCTACATGGGGATTTGGAAGAAGAAATCTACATGAGAAGTCACAATACTTTGTTTTGAATGGAAAGAAAGAGCTATCATGTAGGATTAAAAAGTACCTATATGGGTTAAAGAAATCACCAAGGATGTGGTATAAAAAAAATGATACTTGTATGTTGAGACTTGGCTTTAGAAGGAGCAATGCGGATCACTACGTGTATTTCAAATTAATCAGTGATCATCTTATTTATTTGGTCTTGTAAGTGGATGATATGTTGCTGATAGGAAAGGACAAGGAGATTATCGAGGATGTGAAAAATTAGTTGTCCTCTAAATTTGACATGAAGGATCTTGGTGCTACAAATATCATTTTGGGCATGGAAATTAAAAAAGATCAAGCAAACAAGAAACACTGGTTAAATTAGAGGAAATAATTCGAGACAATATTGCATAGGTTTAATATGCATGACTATAAACCGATCAAGGTCCTATTGATGAGGGTAGAATCTCCCAACAACAGTAAGAGGTACTCCTCAATACATGGTCCCAATTAGACTATGCACCATTTTTTTAGGAGACCCATCCAAATTTTGGCCTAGCTTCCATGACTGGTTGTGAAGGTCAAATATGGATGGTTATGCAAGTGAAAGATGTAGATGAAGAATATGTAAAAAAAGAAAAAGAAATCTACTTCTAATATACTTGTAGGAGAAAATTATCGTAATTGAATGATATTTAATGAAACTAAACTCTACTTAAACCCCAATTACATAGTTTTCATGAAGGTGTAAAGTTAGAAACACATGCATACAAATATATAACTAGAAAAGTCTAAATCATATTTCTACATACATCAAAAACTCATATGCTCATGACATAAAGTATAAGAAAGAGTAACAAAACTACAAGAGTAACATAGATTGCATAAAAAAAGTCTATAAGAAAACATGTCCTTACAACCCATGTGAGTAGCTAACACTCTATTAGAAATAGTTCACAACAAACAAAAATACACATAAGTTCTTCTCTCTATTAAATCTAGCCCTAAGGTATTCTCAATATTCATTAACCAAGTATTTTCTCCAAAAAGAGTTCTAGAGTGTATACAAAGCTTGAAGATCCCTTTCCTAAATGGGTCTCTTCACTTATTAATACAATTATTCTTAACTGTTGAAGATGACTTCTTGCATTCCTAAAGAAGTAGTTACAAAGCTATTCAACTTTCCTCTACATATTTGATGACATGTGTATACACTGAAGACAAAATTGAAGGTAGTTGGAAAAAGACAAAATAGAATACAGTTAATAGCAATTTCGAATTGATATTTTGTCTTATTCCTTGTCTTTTATCTTTGACGTATGCTATCCATGCCAACTCCTTGAGAGAGACTACATGCTTGGCCATGTTGTCTTTGAGGGTTTCTATATCCTTTGATTACGTGGCCATGAATGCCTGAATCATAGTATGGAATTTGGTTGGTTGTATGAGATGTTGTTAGATTAAGTCCATCGTTACTTTGGTGGTTGAATCAATGACTTATTTGCTATGGTTTGTGCCACTCTATATTTTATCGACCAGTTCGTCCATTATGAGATTTTTCCCAAGCTCTTATAAGGGGGGGATTTGGTATCTATTGATCAATTCTTGTGCTGCTTTGTGAAATCATGAACATATTTCCATGAAGCTGGTTGTCTCTCTATCCACTCTTTTTCCAGCTTACTGGAAGCGCTCCAATGTGTAGAAATATGTATTTCTTTCGATGCCCGAAGGGAAAGGGATTTTGACTGGTGCACCAAGATTCTCTGCAATCCATCTATCTGTATTTTCCATACCCTCCTAGATAGTGTTGAAATGTGTGTTCTTGGCCTGTACTTTTCTATGATGATCAATGATGGTGGAAACTGTTTTCTGAAACAAGTGTAGGTGGGCATACATATCAATGCTATCCTCTTCTAGATCTGTTATGACCTTCTTTGTTCTAGCCTTGAAGCTTTACAATATGTCCTTTCCCTGTTGGAGTTATTCTTTATCTCCCTTATCCTAGCCTCCTTCTCCATATTTTTTCGATGTAACGTACCCAACCACCAGGCTGGGCTATTCTACTCCAAGAACGCTCTCCAAGAACCATCTGAAACCACACTGTAATGTGCCCAACCATAAATAGGCCGGATCACAAAAATAACAAGACACATATCAAGTCTTAAGGTCAATCTCTTATAATGAAATTTAATTCAAGAACGCATTCAGGAGATAAGATATCAGAACACGCATTTAACAAGAATCAATATGAAACCTTATAGAAGATTTATCGTGGCATGCAAAACCATATCTAACAAGAAAATATATAGGATATGAAAATCTTAGAAATGATAATTAATATATAGCATAATTACAAATATAAATAGAGAAACCATATAACAAAGAAAAGACTTATCTTAAATATAACAATCACCAACTGGCTGTAGACCAAGGACGTTCCACCCAACCATAGGCACTGATGTTTCAAGTATCAACAACCAGTCACCCCCAAGCCAGGGATATGAATCCAAAAGGAGGGTTCTATGGCTACAATCAAATTCCCAAGCCAGTCAACACTCAAGCTCTCACAAGTTTCTCAGCACACACACAACAATTCATAGTATACCAACTCTCTTCTCTATAGCCTGCACCACCCAAGAGCATGGACCCCCTTCCCTTCCATGTATTCCCTTAAGCTGTCCATATCCTTCCAGGGATCCAGTGCTTATGGACAAGAATCTCCATGTTGGGACTCTCAAGACTCATAGCTGTGATAAATTCCAATTCATTCCAATTCCTCTCAAGCATACATGCATTACTATATGGCTAGAATACACCAACAATTTTCTACAACCATCAACAATGACTTCCTTCTTCAACAACTCGTTCTCCTATTATCCCCAAGAACCATAATGAGTATGAATTCCATATCAACAAAGAGGAAGAAATCACGAGGAATAAGAAGAAGAAGAAGAAGAAGAACCCCCCAAACCGCCCAAATATGGGTTTATATCTTTTCTTGGAATCAAGAACCACATGGCATTTTCCCCAAGAATCTCATGTAATTGATTCTTTCTCTTAATAAAACTTCCAAGATGGGTAAAATAAAATGTAATATAATACTTATCCCTTTTATCTCCCTCTCATGTGGAATCATAGCCTCCTATATCTTGTCCTTGTCCATCTTGCATCTAGTGATGTATTTTATTAATGAAAGGTTCAAAATATTACATTTTCTAGGATCTCTAGCTTATCAATTCACAGGTACTCTAGGATAAACATACTATCTCACCAACCTAAGTATCACGTGTACAAAATACATTATTAATTTTGGGTTCAATACTAGGGTATCACATTCCCCTCCCCCTTACTTTGGAACTGTCCTCAGTGCATATACAAATGAAAAATAAAACTTTCAAAATTATTCAAACAGTTGCAGGTACTCTGCTCGCATGGCATATTCATGCTCCCAAGTAGCATATTTAGGACCATAGCAGGTCCACTGAATGTTACCAGTTCTATGACTTGATTCCAGAGCATTTTGAATTTTCTGTCCAATATGCGCACAAACTATACCTGGAAGTCTCCTTTTGGCTCCACCTAAATCAAATTCCAATCAATAACATGGTTAGGATCATGTACATACTTTTTCAGAAAAGAGACATGAAATACATTATGCATATTCATGGAAGTATGCAATGTAATAATGTATGCAACTGGCCCTATTATGTCCAATATCTCAAATGGACCACAAAATCTAGCAACTAGCTTTGTACAACTGCCCAACTTTAATGGAATCTTCTTGGGATTCACTTTCAAAAGAACATGCTCTCCCACTTTAAATTCTCTATCTATCCTGCTCTTATCTGCATAATTTTTTTGTCTATCTCGTGTTGCCTTCAAATTCTTCTTAATTTTAACCATTTGGTCTTCCATATCCTTGAGAAAATCTGACCCAAGTACTACTATGTCTGCTGAGTTGTCCCAACTCACTAGAGTATTGCATTTTCTACCATACAGAGTTTCAAATGGATTCATATTTAATGAAGATTGATATCCATTATTATAGGTAAAATCAACCAAATGCAAGTAATCTTCCCACTTACATGAATTTTCCATCACATACATTCTCAACATGTCTTCAATCACTTGGTTGAATCTTTCTATCCGTCCATATGAATGTGGATGGTATGTTGTGCTAAAATTCAGGTTTGTACCAAATCCTTTAAATAATCCTCTCTAAAAGGTCGAAGTAAACTTAGTATCTCTGTATGAGACAATTGTCTTAGGTATCCCATGCAACCTAGCAATTTCCTTCATGTAAATTTCTGCAATATTAACTGTTGTATGAGTCATCTTTACAAACACAAAATGAGAAAACTTTGTCAATTTATCAACCACTACCATTATTTAATCATGTTGCTTCGATGTCCTAGGAAAATTAGTGATAAAATCAATGGTTACCACTTCCCATTTCTTCTCTAGAATTGATAATGGTTGTAGCAAACCTGCTGGGTGTCTATGCTCAGCTTTCACTCTTTGACATTCCATACATATGGAAATGTAATCAACAACATCCTTCTTCATCCCAAGCCAAAATAATTGGCTTCTTATTGCTGCAATTTTTTTTCTGGTAACCGGGATGTCCAACATATGGAACATTATGCATTTCTTTTAATACCAGATTCCTAAGTTCTCCATAAATAGGAACATAAATTATTTTCTTATGCATATGAAATCCATCCTCCTTAATATCACATTATTTAATTCTCTTCTGTACATTTTCCTATTATAAAATTTCTTTTACTTGTAGGTAATGCTGGTTTGTAACAATAGCATCCAAAATTATGTTCTTCAAATATGATTGATGCACACTAATGGCTGTAACATGCATGAGATGGATTCTTCTACTGAGTGCAACACAAACTTTATTTTCTTTTCTTTGATATGATTGATGTCAAATTCATACTCACTTAAAAATACCAACCATCTTGTCTGCCTGACATTCAAGGTTGTTTGTTCAAAAAGATATTTCAAACCACTATGGTCCATTCTTAATTCAAATCTCTTTCCCATGAGATAATTTCTCCACATATTCATTCCATGAACTATGGCAGTAGGTGTTAGGACCATATATTGTACCCTTTTTGCCCATATTTTTGCCATGGTTATACCCTTCATCATCTATATTTAGACTTATATTATCATTCCACTTGATCATTCCAAGGTACATAACGTCCTTTCTCATTACTACACGTTTAATTTGTTTTGCATGATATTTTACATCACTCTTGTACTTAACCATTGATTAGAAGTGCATAAGTGTCTATATCTGCAGAATAGTATTCAAGACTGATGATGAAACACAGAACTGTCCAAGTTGATGCTGAAACACGGAAGCTGCTACACAGTCCGAGGATGCACATGCTGAAACACGGAGCTGCTACACAGTCCGAGGATGCATATGCCGAAACACGAAGCA
>JASDQU010420958.1:0-10157 GCA_032191745.1 Picea mariana
TCATAGTGTGCTATCATTTCTTCCATGAAAAGTGTCCAAGTGACGAGTGATTTGCGAGAACAAAGCCATCGATACCAAACAAATTGATTAGGTTCTAAATATAAAGAATCAATTCGTACCTTTTGTGTATGTGGCACATTATGGAGATCAAAGAATTGCTCCATTTGAAGTATACTTGAGTGTTGGGTCTAAAAATTGTATGGGAGTGTATGACCTCCTTCAACGCACCTCAAACAAGCTTCATATTTCACTTCCAAGAATGTTTTATTTTTGGCCCTAGGGTTTCTAGGGTTTTGCAATTTTCTGTAGAAAAATTCAGATCTAGGGTTTTTGCAGATCATTACAGGAGATTTTCATCTCACCATTGTTCTTCTGACTTTCAAGTCTTATTATTGGCAGTCATAAGCCCAAAAAAACCTATGTTTGCTATCCTAGCCTAGCCATTAAGTTTTCTATCCCAGTTGGCAAGGGTTTGTGAAGAATCTAAAAATATGATGAACAAAACCTTGGTGGAAGATAGGCTTGATGGATCAAGCAACTTCAGTTCCTGGAAGTCAAGACTTCATGTCACCCTTGAAGAGGAAGAATTATTGTGGGTGATACAAAAAGGTTTACCAGAGACAACTATCGATGAAGAGAAGGAAGAAAGGAAGGAAGATGATGTTAAGGCAAGAAATATAATCATCTACTCAGTAAGAGATCATCTCCTGCCTCGTATTGCCAACATGAAGACAACTTATGAAATGTATGAAGAATTGAAAAATATGTTTGAGAGTAACAACACCCTCAGAGCTCTTACATTGAATGGACATCTTCAAAATATCAAGATAAAAAAAGGTGACATCATGGCTACCTTCTTCATGAAGATGTCATAGATCATAGATCAACTAGGTGGCATTGGAGAAATCATATCAGACAAAGAACTTGTTTTGGCCACTCTCAATAATTTTCCAAAACATTGGGAACCATTTATTAAAAGTATCAGTGGTAGAGAACAACTACCTACTTTTGATCGACTGTGGACAGACTGTACCCAAGAAGAAATTAGACTTATAGCTAGAGGAGTGGAAGACTCCCCTCATGATGAAAATCATGCTCTTTCACTTCATACAAAGAAATGAGGAAGACATAAAAGAAAATTTAGGCAAAAATTCAAAGACGAGAAGAATTTAGATTATCAGAGAAAAGACATGTCAAAGGTCCAGTGCTTCAGATGTGACAAGTATGGACACATTACAAGAAATTGTCCTACCCAGAAGAAAGAAATATAATATGCTTCCACTGCTGACATAGATCCATACCAAAATCATAAAGTTGAAGATGTGAGAGATGGCGATTACTTCCTCTAAAAAAAAATACGATATTAAACATGATTGTATACTAGGGTAAGTTTTTGTACTAATTTCCTTATTTGATTAACCTGTATTTGGTTTCATTTTGATGATGAAGGGTATTATCCCTCGTATGGGAGCCCTCATGACTTGGACCATTATCCATGGTACGTGACTCCAATTTTTCTTGGTTGATTATTATCCTTGTACAGGAGGCCATTTTGGTTGTTATCCCTATGGGAGGCCATATTGGTTATTATCTTAGTATTGTAGAGTCAGTAGAGGACCCGAGAAGACATGAGATATCTCTAGGTTAGCAACACAAAAAAATGAAGATGTCTATCCTTCATACTTCAGAGGGATTCACTTGACTCAGACGGAGTCAAACTATTTGAGAAGAAGGAAGAAACAATACCTTCTCTCCCTTTAGTAGTTCAGAGGGAGACAACCATTGATCTGGTCGATCCAGTTTATCTAGTTGATCTAGTTTCTCCAGTTGATGTCCCCAGAGACATTGATGTAGGCCATAAAAGGCTTTCCTGTCCTCGACAAAATTTGTAGGAGGCAGAGGGACATACAAATCCTCAAGGCACATTTCGAGAGAGAAAGAAACCAAAGAGATTTTTGAGCTATGATTCAACCATGATACACATCATTGATACTAAGAATTATTTTCGTGGAGAAGTAGCAGGTTAGCAGGTATGGAAAGATGCCATGGTAGAAAAGTATCAGTCCATCATGAAGAATGATGTGTGGCGTATTGTTCTGAGACCAGAAGGGAAGTCTGTAGTAACTTCCAAGTGGATCTATAAGATCAGGCATGTAGTTGATGGAAGTGTCGAGAAATACAAAGTGATATTTGTAGCCAGAGGATTCTCACAGGTGGAGGGAATTGACTATGAGGAGACATTTTCTCCAATATACCGATACACTTCCATCTATACTATCATTGCACTAGCTGCATCCATGGGTCAGAAACTACATCAGATGGATGTAAAGACAACATTTATCAATGGTGAGATTGATGAATAAGTTTACATTGAGCAGCTATAAGGATTCGTGATACACGATGAGAAAACTCATGTGTTCAGGTTGCAGAAATCCTTGTATCGACTAAAGTAAGAACCCTGTGCTTGGTACGAGAAGATGGATGGATACTTGATGAGTTTGGGCTTCAACAAGATTGTTGTTGATCCAAACCTATATTATCATATTGTTGGTAACAAGCTCCTAATATTGGTCCTGTATGAGGATGACTTATTCCTCACTGGTTCAGAAAGACTTATTGTTGAATGCAAGCAAGAATTGACTTCTGAATTCGAGATGAAGGATCTACGTATGATGCACTACTTATTGGGTCTAGAAGTATGGTGGAGAACTGATGATATTTTCTCGATTCAATGAAAATATAAATGAGAGATATTGAAGAAGTTGGGTATGACAGAGTGCAAATCCATGCCTACACCGATGGTGATGCATTTGAAGAAAATGAATGATGCTTCTACTGATTCAAATGAGATTGATCCACATTTATATTGAAAACTAATTGGATCATTGATGTATCTGGTTAACACCATACTTGATATATGTTATGCAATAAATTTACTTATTCATTTCATGAGTCAACCGAGACAAACTCACTAGATAGAAGCGAAGCATGTATTGAGATATCTATGAGGCACAGTTGGATATGGCCTGAGATATGCCTCCAATGTAGTCTTGAGTTTGTAGGGATATGTCGATGTGGATTGGGCAGAGAGCATAGTGGATTGGAAGAGCACATCTGGTTGTTGTTTTACCTTGGGGTTTGCCATGGTTTCCTGGTGTAGTAGGAAATAGAGCTCTGTGGCTTCAAGTACTGTAGAAGAAGAGTATATAACATTGAGTGTGGAAGTCTGTGAAGTAGTGTGGCTTTGCAAGCTCCTAACAGATTTATTTGATCATGAGTTGGATCATACCATTATTCATTGTTATAACTAGAGTTGTGTGAAGCTCTCGGAGAACCATGTGTTTCACGATAGATAGAAACACATTGAGAAAAAATATCATTATATCACAGACATGGTGTAGAGGAAAGAAGTACACATTCAGTACCTTCCTACACATGAGAAAATTGTAGATATCTTCACCAAATGGCTTTCCAAGACAAAGTTCAAGTACTTCCATGAGAGAATTGGCCTGGTGGAGAATGCCTCCATAGTTGAGAGGGAGTGTTGATGATTACAGCTTCGTGAGACATCCTCTAGGACATAGACTGAGTGAGTTGGCCTATGAGAGATCCCATTTGTTGGGTGTACCCATGAGATGGGTGTGTCGTTCCTCTCTGTACTGAGATGAAATGATGTGTGCCCCTATGTGGGGTGAGGATTCCCATGATATGGGTGTGTCGTTCCTATCTATATTAATATGAAATGATGTGTACCCCTGTGTGGGGTGAAGGTGCCCATGTGATGGGTGTACATCAAAATCTTGACTGAGTTGTTATGATGCATGGTCTCTTTCCTTGTGGACTCAGTCGAGTCAGGCTTGAGATGGTACTCCAGATGATTCTCCTATGGAATCAGTGAGATAAATATCTGTTGAGTAGGACGTCCCTGTGGTTGATCATAGGTGGATATTCCCCCTAGTGGTTGACCACTAGTGGATGTGTGATATCCCTGGCTATATTGTCTAAGAGTAAGATTTACTTGTAACCTTAATAGTGATGTAAAGGGTATAGGTCGGTTCCACCATATGTGGAAGATAATTAATGTTTATTGTAATAATTAATTATTTTCTGAGTAATTGAGGTCATCCCTGTTGTGCCAATAGACACCATTTTTGGTATGTCCAGTCTAGTATAAATAAAGGTGATTTCCCCATTGAGGACACACACAAGTCACTTGACATTTTGTAATTTCAGTAAGTAAACTTTTAGGTCTGAAGTGAGCACCTCTCTTGGGTGCAAGTTTCAAGGTAGTAGAGCACCCTCTTGTCTGCATTAGGGTTTCATGGTTGGAGTATCTTCTCTTGATAATATAACAAAGGATTGATGGGTTTTTCTCCCTTGTTGAGAAGGGTTTTCCCAGGATATTTCTTGTGTTCTTGTGCATGGTATTTCTTCTTGTGATATTGGTTATTGAAACAATTGTGAATGGTGTAGATGCAGTTGTTTATGGTTCAAATACATGACTAAAATGAAATAAACCTCATGTTTGAGCCTAGCATAGTGAAAATTCAAAATAACTCACTCTGATACCCGAAATTGGTGTAAGCGAAAGGAAGAACCTTCCCATCTAAGCTTACCAAATGTTCATTTGGTGTAGAAATTTCAACCTTTAAAACCTATAACTACCTATGTGACTCATACTATACCCTTTTGATCCCTATCAAAATTTCTTGGTCTTAATTCACGACTCCATGATCTCTTATTTCAAATCATAGCTCCAAAACCTACATACTCCAGGAATCAATCCTCAAATGCCATAACTTGAACTTTTAGTAAAGAACTGGCCACATACAAAATGGGGAAAATGGATTGATGACCATTCCTTGAACATAGTGTAAACAATTAAAAAAATTGCAGGTCAAAGTTGATTTTATAGGATATACATTCTTTGTGACAAAAATCAAGGTGTTTTGTGTTGAATTTATACTAGACTCGCATCTTATAATTGTGACTAGATTTGGATAACTGAAGGTTTAATCCATCAAAAAACCACCATATAAAATTTTCAGTCTTCAATGCTTACTTGACATACAGGATCATGACCATAAGTTTATGGGTTCAAATGTCTCTTCTTCCAAACCTAGTAACACAACACCGAGAGACTAAGCCCAAGAGAAAAAAACATTAACTCCATCGCGATGTCGATAAGAAATAGGTGCTAAGAAATGAACAAGGTAATTAAGAATAGTTGTAACTACTTTCCAACTAAATAAATATATAAATAGATGTGATCATGAATGTAACAGGAGAGGAAACTGGTGTTGATATAATATAATAAAAGACTATTTATTATTGGTTCCACTACTACTTTTCTGTTCCATATCCTTCTATGTATCCATGCTTGTATATTACTATAGATTACTTTATGCATATTATGTTGTGTATGTGCCCTACTGGTAACTCCCTTGTATAATCCCATATATTACAATGGTACTTATAACTTCATGTAACACCCCTATCCCCACTAAAATGTGAGAGACTTCCCACAATAACATTAAGATTTTATAAACATGGAAGACACTATGTTCATGGAAAGTGACTTCTTTGTTAAAAATCCAAACCAAGGGATTGGAACTATCCATTGGAAATTACTAATAATAAAGGTAAGTCCATAATAAATAATCGTCTACCAAATATTTATTTAATCCCCTATTTTCTAGGAATGTGTGTTATGGTGTTAGAATTATCTAAGTATTTTGATAAAGAGAACATCCTTGAAAATTTTGAGAGAGAGAACATCCCTAAGGATTTTTAGATATAGGTTAGTTATATTAAGGATCAATAAGAAGTCCCTTGTATAATAATATTCGATGCATCCTAGTCCCAACATGGTATTAGAGTTGGCATGGTATTTGTAAACCCTAATGGATGATCCTTCCCTTGTTATTTTCACTTAGATTTTAGGCTTGTGACCACATTACCTAATATCAATAATCAATATGATAAATCCAACATGCCATCAATTTTTTCATACACCATTTAGGAGTAAGGATTAAAGACTATTAATTTGTAATTGAACAAATGACACAAAAAATGGTTATCCAAAACCCACAATTGCACCAATAATTTGGTAAGGCCAAGGAGTTTGAAATAAGTGATTTTGTTTTTTAATATAAAAAATATCCCTCAAAATGCCCCTTACATGGTGCATGCATGTTCTTTAAGTCACTTAGATATTCTCCTAGAAGATCAAATTAGGCTCTAAGGACATATTTTTATTGATTAAGGTCCTAAGAGCCCATCTAGATCCATTAATTAGGTCTTATGGTAATATGTGGTGGTTGGGTGATTAAAACATGGAGCTAAATGGTTTGGATGATCTCTCATAAAATATGATAATGATGCCCTTTTGAATGAAAGAATTATATTCCAATTTTAATCTTGTGTATTGTTCATGGTGAAATTTGGGTGATCTCAGCCTTTTCTACTATGGTTATGCACATTGTTTGAGTTTCATAGTGGGTTGCGTTCCTAGCACATTTTCTTTTGAAGGAATTTGATATTGGCAAGGGGTGGTGCACTTTGGACTATCACGCACTTTGCAAAAGTAATATGGCAAGTTTGGATTTTTGGTTGATTAATGATTTAAATGTAGTGCTATGGTGAGCTGGCTAGTGGGATTGACTTGTACTAAAAATTGAATGAAGATCTAAAGGGAGAAGCGATGTGTAGTAAATGCACATCACTCAAAATCACCTCGAGCCTGTCACCCTAGTCATTCTTGCATTTTTGGCTCTGGTATTTGTTGCTGCTCTGCCTTGCTTAGTTGTGGAGGAAGTATACAATCTTGGTTTTTCTCCTCGTGTAGTCTTTTACAGGTATGGATTTTCTTACTTTTCCATCCATGAGAGTTACTCTGCCTTTGAATCATATCTTGGCTCTGGTTGCTCATGGTCTGCGTGATTCTCAAGCTGTTATGATGTTTTGGAATTGTGTTTATGCTCACATCTTTGGTTTTCTTTGGTGGTTGTTCTGGCGTTGTTGGATTTTAAAAGTTGGTCGCGTGGTCCTTGTTGTGTGTAATTGCTCACTGGCATTATTGATTAAAGATTGCAGTGGAGCCTGCTTTGTCATGGTTCTATTTTGGGCTTTGTGAATACTCCACCTATATATTGACATTATTGGTCTCTGTGGCTAAGTGTACCCATGCCATGTTTCGACCCTGTGGGTTTTTATGTGAACTATGATTGAAGATTAAAGCATTTCGTGCCTTGTCTTGGAAAAACCCTCAGTTGTTGGCTTTCTTTCTATAACCTCACCGTCATTGTTTCCTGGTAGATGTTATACAATATGAGAACATTGCTACCCTTATTTTGATGAGAGCACTATTTGTGTTTTTTGGTTGGGAACAATTTTTTATTTTGGTTGCTCATTATGCAGTGTCGAAAAAGGGGTTGGACTCACCCATTTTTTTTGGAAGATGCAGTCTGTTGTTCGAAGCCCATAGAGTCGATAGAAATGATGTATATTATTTTTTCTGTGATTGATTATGATAGGGCACCTATGGAATGAGATCTCTATGGCATTCAACTATCAAACTCTCTAGTCGAACCACATGTTGTCTCTGCCACTTACTATCTTAAACCATGAACATTGCATTGAAAGTGTATTTACTCCAGTTTGACGTTGATGGGAGCACTCTGCCTCTTCGGTTACATGGGTACAATTTTGTTTGGTCCCTTGCTTGGTAATTTTGGAAGAGATCTGTACCCACCCATTCATTTGAAGCTTGTGTTCAGGATATTTAATGTTATTTTTGGTTCAATCATTATGTTGATTTTATAAAAGAGGAAACTGTGTTCGAAATGTTTGAGGCTCGAATAAGAGTGACAACGTCCAAAGAAATTGCATTGAACAATGGTTAAAAACATGATGGATATGAGTTGTTTGTAAACACTATATGTGTCCCTGTTGGATTAAAATGAATATTATTGGAGTTAATGTTATGGCCGTGGATCAAAGGCTATTGTTGTTTCTTATAGAAATTATGTTGTTGTTCGTTATGAGTGTCATATAATGATAATGTAGGTACAATGGTTACTACGATTAACTAATTATGGGCATACAAATTATTGTGTAAATAATTCGGAAGCTAGCAAGCAAATTTGTCAAATAAGACATCAATTTGGATTATTGTTTGGAAAATGAACACTTAAACTTTGAAATTCTTGATAGAGATATATTTTTGATTGCGTTTAAGGTAGCATTTTTTGATTTGTTTCACTTGAAAAATATCCATATTGATTCCCTATCATTCCACCATTTTTCGCTAATTACAATACCCTCACAATCTCAATTTTACTTATTGCATCCCTGTTCTGTGATATAAATTTAAAAAGAAAGTCTGTGTAGAAGCGATAAAAGGTATAACATAGCAAGGGTTGGTGACTAATATTTTGATATTTTAATACACAGTTAAATTGTTTGGTTAATTGATGAACAATATTCGTACATGCGTTCCCTATCATTCTGCCATTTTTTTCTAACTACACTCCCTCCATATTTCCCATGAACTCTATCACCCCCTGTTCACATGGAAATTAATGAATGGTTTGTTATGGATGGATTTGCATGTATCTTGTGTCAATTGTTGAGCCAACTTTTGATTCATGTAAGTAGAGTATCATGTATGGTTTATTAATAGCTTCATTACTGACGATTTTCTACTACAGGATGCACTTTTTCAGTAGAGGCAACAATGGCCGAAATAACAGAGGCAGGGGAAATTGGAATCGAGGCCATAGGAGGCCTAGATTTTCTATCCATTTTGATGTTGATCCTCAAGAATTGAACCAATTGTTCCAAGATGGGTTCTTAAACGGGTTTGGCCATGGAATAATGCACCCTCGACCAGAAAGGCCCCCTTTCCAGCCTCCTCAAAATATCCCTGGCATTCCCGTTCCTCCCCAACTTGTGCAAGACAAGGGAAAAGTAGTTGCCTCCCCTTCCTCTCCCTCCAATGATTCCTCGAAATCTGTGTCTTCTCGCCTGCATTTGAAGTATGATTGTTCCCATTTGATTAGCGAGATACGACCCCAAGGGTCGAATCAACCACAAGCTACTTCTGAGAAGTGTAAGGGAAACAAAAGTGAAAAAAGAAAAATTCCATGAAAAAGTGGCAAATATGGTTTTTAATTTTTTTTTTTATGATTTTAGTTGATGAGGACAGTGCTTAATGGTTGTCACCATTTTTTTGTACAACAAACTATGTTTTGATATTTTTTGGATAATGTGGATATGTGTATTCTCTTTTGGATATGATATAAATTATTTCTGATATTTAAATATCTAGTTTGAAGGATATTCAAGGGAGTTACAAGGGTGGCATATGGTTAAAATGATTATTTTTTGTGTATTATATTTCATGATTTAAAAGGAAGAAATGATGAGAGTCACAAGGTGTAATGTCCCCACTTTGGGACATCATCACAGGGCAGAGACTTATGATGACCAGAGTAGCCAGATGGATGTTATAGAGAGTACAGGGGTATTTGAGAGGGCATAGTGGGGTCCAGTTGGCATTTATCATCATATTCCATCATTATGAGCCATTCCGCACAGGTTGGCTTTGGTTTCATTCCATTTCGACGATTTCCATGATTTTGACTATTTTGAGCTATAAGTTAATTAAAATCACTGAAGAGGGCATTTTGGGCACATTACTTGGAGGAACCTCTCAATGTAATAGCTCATTGGAATTGGGAGGAGAAGCACTACAGGATGGGATGGCTAGAAGTGACTTTCAGTGGCCATGGAAGCCACAAGGAGAGATAAGGACATTTTCAGAGGTAAAAAGGTTAATTAATTAATTAAAGTGATTTAATTAATTAATTAAATATTAATAAAATGAAAGTCACTTTAGAGGGACAAGGTGAGCCAAAACGTATAAAAGGAAGGCAAGGGCCTCTACTCATGATTCATGTATGATCTTATTTTGATTTATGGCTTCTAGCTAGTGAGCCCAATATTGGGGGTTTTGAGGGTTTTGACATAACAAACCCTAGAGGACGATTCAGTGGTGAAAGATTCCACCTATCTTGTCCCAATCTTGGTCTCAGAGATGCAATACTCTCCCACACCATTCTAGTTCTAGATCTACTCAGTTGCAGGAGGATTCT
>JASDQU010420960.1:0-10156 GCA_032191745.1 Picea mariana
ATTCCTCTATGGATAATTGTTGTTCCATTGCCTAGACTGGGAGTTACAAGCAGACCCTGTGGCTTACTACTTTGTCTGTATCGAAAGGGTTTTTCCTGTGGTTGATATGTACCCGAGGGCCTCCATTTCTCTATGCTATTGTTAAATGAACATGCTCTCGATTGTCTCCTTGTATTTGTTGTGACATAACCCAATTTTAAATCTCCAACTGTTCTTGCTCCCTTCGGGAATCTTCTTGGTTGTCAAATATTGGTTATCGAGTGGAGTGGTTATGGAATTTTTTGTTGAGTACATATCTCATCTTTCTATGATTAAATTGGTTGAAGAGTTACGATTGGGAACGAGTAATTATATACAATCAAGGGTTGTTATCCTCTTGTTATATTTCCACTCACTGTGTTCTTATAGTGTGGTCTTAATTGAAAATTGGAAACACCTGTGTGTTTCTCTAGGCTCGATCAGGGTTATAACTAATGATGGAAATGGTGACTGTGTCATTTGCTTATTTTCACTGTGAATATATTATTGAATCATCGTGCATATCGTAAATTGTTACATCGATAGTGATGAGGCTTGGGTTTTATGTTGACTGTGGTTCCATTGAAAAAACTTATTGGTTAATATGATGAAGAAAGTGTGTAATCGGGCATGTTTGGAGGTCTATTCGTATTTGGAAAGGGACATGTATATATTTAAATTTGGGTCGATCATGAATTGGTAGATAGTGGATGTTGTTTTTATAGCGATGCAGAGGTAGAGCAATGTTGATGTGCATTTTATTTAAATTCTTAAAAGGAAAGGAAATAAATTAAAGACCAAGCACTTTCTTAACATGATTGTTGAATGGAAAGTTGTTTCATTTATGAGTATGATTGCACAGACTATTCTAAATTGAGAAGTTTTGAGGAATTTAAACGTTGGAACAACAAATTGTTTGATACGCAGTAATTGTTGATATGGTGTTGGTATTTTTTGTATTGATTTTAGTACAAAGTTATGTTTATTACTTACTTGATTTGTTTTATGAACATTATTCATTATTTCCCTGTCATTCTCTCACTTTTCCGCACATTACAAATCCCCTCACATTCCCAAATTCACTACTCATGCCATGTTCTTAAAATTAAATTATAATTAAATGAAAACTTTATATGATAGCAACTGAAGGATGACACAGAGATGAGTTATAGTTGATATGTTTTGTTATTACCACATAGTTGATTGTTTTATTCTTTGTTGAGAAGTAACCATGATCTATTCCCTTTCATTTTATCACTTTTCTCTCAATAAAACCCCTCATATATCTCAGCACCCTTATTCACCCCCTGCTCATGGAAAAGTATTAAACGATTTTTAATGGATTGGATTGCATGAGTATGGTGTGTTTTTAAGCCAAACTTTGTTTCATATTTAAAGAGATGTCATGTACGGTTTTTTGAATAAACTAGTTGATAATAAATGTTGCATACAGGAATGAGCTTCTTCAGCAGAGGAAGTCATGGCCGGAATAACAGGGGAAGAGGAAATTGGAATAGGGGCCCTAGATGGCCAAGGTTTTTGATACATTTTGATGTAGATCCACAAGAGTTGAACCAACTATTCCAAGATAGGTTTTTCAACTGGATTGGACAAGGGGTGGTCCAACCTAGTCCATAAAGGCCTCCTTTCCAACCCCCACATGTACCTGGTACCCCGGTTCCCCCCCATGTCTCATTACAACCTGGAGTCCCTAAAAATGACAGATGGAAAGAGATTGTCCACCTGACAGTCTCCCAACATCGTGGCTGGCCCACTTTGTCTCTACCTTCTCCTCCTCCACCGGTTAACCCAATTTTCCAAGCTTCCCCTACACACTCACCTGTACAGTATTCCCATGCAAGCAAGAGGCTAAAAACTGAAGCCCGAAGCCCACCATGCACCTAATAAAGGAAAAGTTGTTGCTGCCCCCTCCTCTCCCTCAAGTGACTCTGCTCAATCTATTTCATCCTGCATGCACTTAAGAGATGATTTATCTCATGTTATCAGTGAGATCAGGCCTAAAGGCTCCACACAACCTAAGTCAAATTCAAATAAATGAAACAAAGACAATAGAAACAAAGGGAAAATTGTCTTCCATAGTGGCAAATATGGTTTTTGAGTGTATTTATTTATTGATTGTTGAGAACAGTTGACTGCTGAAGTTTTTGGAAAACACACTATTTTTGGATATTTTGGATATGGTTTCAAATATCATTGATTTTGATTTTCAAATTATGAGAATGATGATGGGAGCCACAAAGAGGGATGTGTTTGATTGATTGACTAGTTGTGTTTATGTTTGATAAGAAACTAAAGGGAGTCACAAGGGGTCCCACCTACTAGTTATTATTTATTAAAGACCCTTATTATTATTTTATTAATTTTCCCCCTAAACTAAAGGTTAGTTGAGTTTTAGTTAACTTAACTAAAAGAGGTAGTTTAACTACTTCAACTAATTCTGATTGCTTAAAGGTAAAAAGAGGAGGGACAATGGAGAATATAAGGAGACAACATACTAAGGTCTAGTCTTGATTTTTATTGAGATAGTTCAATTTTCATTCATTATTTAATTCATTGAAAGCCTAATTCTCTTTTATGACAACATGGTCCTATTGTATACAACAAGATTCAAGGCTGAAATACATCATTCAGACAGTTATTTTTCAGAGGTGTTGATCTATATTTGATAGTCTGTGTAGACTTGTATGTTTGTGAATTAAATTTCATGACTGATAAAGGATATTGTGCAGAGTCGAGTGGGAAACAATCTATGGAAAGCTGATCCAACTTTTAAAGTTCAGTTTTTTACTTTCTGTCAGAAGTCCTTTTGTATGGTTTTCATCGGGGACATCTAAGTTTGACTTTGGTCCAAACTTCCTCAGGGAATTTTGTAAAGAGAAAGATTATTTTGATTAATTGGAATGAACTAAGTGATTGCTTTCTGTCTCATCTATGTTAAATATTGACTTGGAATTTTTGTTTATGTCTCTACATTTACTTTTTCATCTGTTATATTCAGAAAATTACATAAATATTGATTTTTTCAGCAATCTTTTATTTATATGAAAATCAACCTAATCCCTTGTAACCAATACTTGTGGAAGAGAAAACAATTTTTGAGGCTATAAACATAGGGTGATAGTCTTGTCTATCTTTCTTTAGCCAAGAAAGATATGAAAATGCTTGAGTAATATCATTTCATATCTTTTCCTCAACACAATGGGTGGCTCTCCAATATCTACAACATTTCATCATGACATCCACTACCCTGCGATAACATCTGCAGCCATCACTCACTCTGAAGAGGGACTACATCAAGCTTGTCCCTGAAGTACTTGAACTTTGCCCCTTGACAATGGCTTTGTCAACACATCCACAAACTTCTCATAGGTAGCCACATATTGGAGCCTCACTGCTCCCTTCTGCACCATATCCCTAATACAATGATACTTGATTTTTATATGCTTCGACCTATCATGAAACACTAGGTTCTTTGACAACTTTATGAAACTCTGGTTTTCGCACAAGATACATGTCACCTCCATTGCAGTATTGAATAATCCAGTCAACAATTTTTGAAACCATACTACTTTGTGACTTGCTACACATGTTGCCACATATTCTTCCTTATCCATACTGAGTGATACATATGATTTCTTCTTACTGATCCATGAAATCATACTGGATCCCAAAGTGAAGCAACATCCTAATGTACTTTTCCTATTTGCAACACTACTAGCCCAATCTGAATCTGAATATCCAAGTAGATTGATCTCACTATCTGCAACATACTTGATCACATAATCCATTATAACTTTAAGGTACCTCATCACATGTTTTACTGCAATCAAGTGAACATGTTTGGGATCAACCATGTACTGACTTAGGGTGTTCATATCAAAACATATATTTGGTCGTGTATTTTTCAAATACATCAATGATCCAATCATCTTCCTGTATAATGTAGCATCCACAACCTTTGAAGTCATATCATCCAACAACTTCATATTTGATGTCATTTGTGTGGCCATCAGTTTACAATCCAACATCTCGAACCTCTTCAGGATCTCCACAACATATTTTCCCTGATTTAGGAAGATCTCATTCTTCCTCTTCCATACCTCTAGACCAAAAAAGTAGTGCATCAAACCTAGGTGTTTCATTTTGAACTTTGCAACGAGTTTTCTCTTACAATCAATGATGAGTTTCTCCACTCCTGTCAAGAAAATTTCATCCACATATAGTAGTAATATCACTGGTCCATCATCCTCAACCTTGAAGTAAAGGTTAGGATCTACACTACTCTTGTTAAATCCCAAGCTCATAAAAAAACCATCATTATGACCATACCATGCTCTCGGTGCCTGCTTCAATCGATATAATTCCTTCTTTAACCTACACACATGTGTCTCCATGTCATGTGTCTCAAATCCTTGTGGTTTTTCCACGTAAACCTCTTCTTTTATTACCCCATTCAAAAATGTCATCTTCACGTCCATTTGATGAACCTTCCATTTCATCACAATAGCTATTGAAAGAACAAACCTTATTGAAGTATATCTTAACACAGGAGAAAAAGTCTCATTATAGTCAATTCCTTCCTTCTAATAAAATCCTCATGCTACAAATCTAGCCTTGTATTTGTCAATGCTTCCATATACAACATGGTTTGTCTTGAATATCCACATGGAGCTCACAACAGATTTTTCCTTGGGTCTCATAACCACATCCCAAACATCATTCTTCATTATTGACTAGTATTCCTTGACCATGGAATCCTTCCATTCTTTTTTTCCTGCAAATTCTTCGTAGATGGTAGGCTCTACATCAACAATATCATACAATAATTCCACATAGCCAGGATATTGTTTTGGTTTCTTGACTTTCCTAGATGATCCATCCTGGGCACCATATCTCTCTGCATCTTTGATGGCCTCTTGTTCCCAAGATGGTCTTCTCTTTTGTTTAGGCTTCTCCACATGCCTCTGTGGTTTGGGCATATCCCGATCCTTAGGAATGGATTCCTATGATTCCAATTATCTTGTCTCCGCGACTCTAGGAACTCCATTATCTTCACCATGAGATTCCTCTGCATGAGCTTCCTTTGACTTGATAAAAGATACATCCTCATTGAAGGTGACATCCCTGCTAATCTCGATATTCCAGTTACCAGGAATGTATACTCTATAGGCCTTCGATGTGTCACTGTACCCAACAAATGTACCTTTCTTTCCATATGGGTCCAACTTTGTTCTCTTGTCCTTATTGATATGCACATATACAAGACAACCAAATATCCTCGGGTGGCTAACCTCTAGCTTATCTCCTGAAAAAATTTCCTCTAGTGTTTTGTTTTCAAGAAATCGATGGGGACTTATGTTTTGTACATACACAATTGTCATCACAACTTCT
Organism: Picea mariana; assembly: GCA_032191745.1. Taxonomy (NCBI): domain Eukaryota; kingdom Viridiplantae; phylum Streptophyta; class Pinopsida; order Pinales; family Pinaceae; genus Picea; species Picea mariana. The sequence continues at coordinate 5,431 of JASDQU010420960.1, forward strand.
ACCCATATATTCATAGTTAAATCTTGATCATGGATCATGCCCTTCACTGCTTCCATAATATTCTGATTATTTCTCTCTACCACTCCATTTTTCTACGGATTATAGGGAGTAGAGAGCTCCCTCTTAATCCCTACTTCTTTGCAGAAATCAAAGAATTCATCTAAGGTGAATTCTCCTCCATTGTCTGATCTCAACGTGTTTATCTTCCTTTCTGTTAGGTTTTCTACTAGGTCCTTGAATTCCTTAAACTTACCAAATACTTCATCTTTTGAATTCAAGAAGTAAATCCAAGTTCTGCATGAGTAATCATCAACAAAAGATACATAATATATGTACCCATTGAGAAATGGTGTTGACATTTGTCCCCATACATCTGAGTGTACAATATCCAAGACTCCTTTGGCTCTGCTATCAGTTCTTGGAAATGGGTTCTTCACATTCTTTCCTTGTGCATAACCTTTGCACATGCCATCTGGATTCACCTAAATCTATGGTAGTCTTGTTACCATATTTCTCATGATTGGAAAATCTCTATAGTGTAGGTGGGAAAATCTCATATGCCATAGCTCACTAGAATTCATAGTGTCGTGAATCAATGTTGAATCTGAGCGTCCCTTTAATTTATACAATCCTCCTTCTTGGACACTGATAACAGCTCCATCATCAAACATCTTTCCTTTTTTCCACAAGAGAACTTCTCCATCTACAAATGCAACCCTGAATCCCTTCTCACCCAAAGCTGAAATCGAGAGAAGGTTCTTCTTCAAACCTGGAACATAAAGCACGTCCTTCATCCTCATTGCCTTCCCAAAATATATTTTTTAGGAGGACTCTCCTACTTCTTTGATCTGATACTGATAATCATCTCCCATCTTCACATTATGAGGTGAGTATTTATGAATTAATTTTGACAGAGAGCCTCTATACCCTATCATGTGCTTAGAAGCACTACTATCCACCAACCAAGTATCATTTCCAGGGGTGACTATTCCCGTGAGCGCTGATATTAGGATGTAGTCATCATCACTTGAATCATATTCTCTTGAAATTTTCTTTTATGGTTCATCATCTTTAGTGGCATGAGCATGATGCCTCTTTCCATTTTCCTTTTCTTTTATTTTAAGAATACGGGGACAAAATTTTACAACGTGTTCCAATTTTTCTCAACAAAAACAAATCACATTTGAATAGTCTCTTTGATTCTTCTTCGAATTTTGAGGTTCTTTGGGGATGAGGGTTCTTTCTTACTCTTTAATTTCCTTGTATGCGCAACTAAAGCTTGATCATCATCCCTCAATTTCTCTTCTCTTTCTACCATCCTTTCTTTCTCTTGAGTGTAATCTTCCCATAATCTGCTAAACTTGATTAGCTTCCTCCTTGAGCATATTCCTTGAATGAATGAGTCCCATGAACTTGGGAGACCATTCAAGGTGGTCATCACCATTTATTATTTATCAAAAGTGTCTCCAATAGATTCAATATGTTCCTTGATAGATTTCACTCTCGAGAAGTCAGAGTGAATGGACTCTGAATCTTGAAGCTTCACATTCTTCATCTGGGTCTTCAATGTCATCCTTCTATTGATGTTTTTCCTTCAAATAACCGAGTCAATGCAACCATCATATTCTTTGGATATTTTAATGGAGAAACATGATGGATCAGACGATCCTTGATTGAGTCTACAATAATCCTCTTAGCCATGGAATGGTTCTTTTTATTCTTTTCCTTGGCATCATCTTCCTCTGGTTTTGGAACTTCCTCCTCAACAAATATTTCTAAATCATGTTCTTCCAGAAGGATCCCTACTCTGTACTTCCATTCTTTCAATTTTTCTGTTCCTTCCAACTTCTCGTCCATTTTGGTGTCGGTAGTCATCCTGCTGATGCAAGAGCATTGTCATCAAGTACACGTGTCAGGACAACTCAGCGCATGAGAACCAATCCAGAGTCTCGAACGCTAGTTGGTACTGCAATCTTTTGCAGTTGATAGAAACAAAAAAAGGAAAGATCTCGTGTGTAGACAAAAATGAGCATGCGTGACCTGGGAGTTTAACCCTAGTCTCGATGTAACCGTAATTAGGTAGCAATTAGTTTGTTTTCTTTTGTATAAAGAGAGGTTTTGTACACCCTAAATAGGGGTTACGATTGTTGTGAGCTAGTAGGAGAATTATGAGTTTGTAATTGTTGTTTGATTTAGCTGTATCCAGTTTTTCTTTTGAATGAAGATAACAGAGGAAAATTGATCCAATGTATGGTGTGAATTTTTTTTGCAATTTCCCTGTTGTTGTCATTAATATTCTCAAGAATGAATGAATATTTCTACGAGTGTATGTAGCTTTCAAATGCTTTCATAAGGTTTAAATATCTTTTCTTCGTGATCCAGTGCAAGGTGTGCACATAGTCTACAAGGAATGTGTTGACAGGGTCTGTTTCAACTCGTAAAGCTTAGAAGAAATAGCGTAAGATTTCCTTTGCAAGAAGTACAAAGTTATTGTTGCAAGGAGTGCATAGTCATCTGCAATAATTCATATCTTGCGTAAGAATCTGCTGCAAGGAGTGCACAGATCCATAAATTCAACGAAGAGTCAAAGTGACTCCGTAAAGAAGTCGAAGGAAAATAACAGAGGAACGCCAAGAGGGCGGGAAAGAATTATTTTCAAGAAATATTTAAATCTGAGTTTGAAGAATTTCCCAAAAAAGAAAGAAGTGCTTGGGAGATTGAAATCTTTGAAGAGATCGAGCTTAGAAGAGATAACACTTTACAAGAAGTGTGGATGAGATCCAAGAAACGGACTTGCAGGAAGGACAAAGGTCGAAGCCTTTGAATCTTTAGACAATCTCCTAAGTCTAAAGAAAGCGTAAGCTCAAAAGGGATGACACTTTCCAAGAAGTGTGAACAAGATCCAAGAAACGGACTCGCAAGAAGGACAAAGGTCGAATCCTTTGAGTCTTTAGACAATCTTCTAAGTTTGAATAAATATTAAGCTCAAAGGAGAGGTAGTGTTTCAAGAACACAGGAAAGACTCAAAGTGATCGGGCTCGCAGAAGGATCAAAGGTCGAGGCCTTTGACACTTAGATAATTCTTCCAGGTCTGGAAGAATTCCAAAGCTCAATAGGAGGAGCGACAACTATCGTTAGATCAGCTGCAGAGGAGTGATCTAGACCGTCTGATCAGCATCCAAACGGAAGGAGCTAGCGCAGGAGAAGATCAGATCCGAGACATCATATCTGAGTGCAAGGACCGACAATTGTTGGATCTAGGTAAGGTGCACACGCCTTAACCCTTTGAAAGTACATAGGAGGAGCGGGGTTAAAAAACTCCGAAATCATCGAAGTCGTCCATTGCCAAGGAGGACACGTGGTGGGAGACTAGCATTTCGCTGACTCGCAGAGTGGAAAGGTCAAAGGGAAGATTCATGAGGATTCGCGAAGTGAGAACTCGTGAAAGGATCAAAGCCATTGATCATTCTGAAATCATCAGAATCATCCATCATCAAGGAGGACACATGGCGAGAGTTCATCATTTCGCTGACTCGTGACTCAGAGAAGTCAAAGGCAGAGTTATAAGAACTCGTGAATCATGAAATCACAATTTTATCATAGTCATTGATCGAAGGAGGGATTTGAACCGTAGATCTGGTTTTGTCGGGGGTTCACGACTCAAGAAATCACAGGTAAGAGTTCTGGGAACTCGTGAAACTCAAAATCATGAAGATTTGATCTGAGTCATCGAATCAAGGAGAGATTTGGACGGTTGATTGTCTGGGGAGACAATTCACGAAGTGTGAACTCATGAGACATGAAGTTGCGAAACTCGAAATCGTGAAGTGCTCTAAATATTGGCCCATGGTCATAGCGAAGGGTCACATTGGTAAAGAAGAATAGAGATCTAGCACACGTTAGGATCCTGTTGGGATTTTGGTAGTCGAGAGAGTTGGGGTGACTCACATGAAAAAGCACGATGCATGAAGTTTCGATGCGCCTTTCGATTAGGTGACTGGTCACAGACTTGGTCACATAAATAGAGGGGCTTAACCAGGAAAGCTAGCGCCTAAATATGTTGAAGCTTTAAAAGAGTTAAGGAAAAGCATGTGGTTTCCATAGAACCTGTGCCTTAAGAAGAGGGGGGACTATTCAGTTGATTGGAGGTTCTTGAGGGGCATAAGAGTCAGTCAGACTCATTTTCTTGATCGATCCTAGACCGGGAGGTCGCACAACCCTTAGGAGAGAAGGGGGGTCTGCATCAAGTGGTATCAGAGCACAGATTTTTAATTTCTATAACAGAGAGTAGATAAAGAAAATACTATGATACCATCAAGTGGCATCAAAGCGGATTTTTTTCTATATATTTCAGGCAAAGGAGATAAAGGAGATAGTGTCATACCATCAAGAGGTATCAGAGTTAATTTCGTCTATAGATTTCAAGCAAAGGAGACAGAGAGGACAGCTTGACTACATCAAGCAGTATCAAGAGCTTAATTGCGTCTGCAGATTGTAGACAAAGGCGAGAAGGTGAAAAGAAATAATCTGATGACATCAAATGGTATCAGAAGATGGATTTTTCTTGTAGAATAGTAGGTGAAGGAAGACAAAGTATTGATGCTCTGTGAAGAGTGTTGCAAGGTGTGTAGCAAATGGTAGATAACTAGGAGGGATGAAGACAGAAAATATGGCTACTGATGGCCATGAGCGTGGTCGAAGAGGAGGCCACTAGAAGAAAAGTAAA
>JASDQU010420963.1:0-10156 GCA_032191745.1 Picea mariana
AGCCCACTTAGGACAACAAGTTTCTCCAACAAAAAGTAAGCCTTGCAGTTTGACATTTAGTCTGTTGACTATATGAAGCCTTGCAGTTTGACATTTTGCCAGCTCTAACATTTTTATTCATTCAGGGATCGGAAATATCTTATCGGGGAGGCTTCATGCAGGATATGCCAGGAGAGTTTCAGCACCTCAATAAATGGTCAGTGCAGTTTTTTGTGTTTTCCTAAGGTTATTTTTATGTAGTATTATTTTTCACAAGTGACTTTTCTACTTTTGAGCCCTTACTAAACATAATATCTTCTCTTGGATTAATTGGAATTGACAACATTGAGTGAGCCCATTGATGTGTAAGCTTTCTGAGCCATATATTTTAGTGTTTGGGTTTTGGCACATGCCTTTTTTTAGTAGTGTAGTTAGATCAGTTGAATAGTTGATATTTATAGAGGTTTGAATTATTGAACAAAGGTCATCCTTATTGAATTGGAGGAGAGGGATTTGATATGCAATGGAGTAATAAATATCTCTATGGATGACTTATCCATTTGTATTTCTGAAAATGTTTGCAAGTATTCCGAATGGATTGATGAATGTGAGCGTGTAAATAATTCTGGCTAAATGGACACATTTGCAGACTTAGATAACAAATCGTGTATATCTTGAATATAGTAATTCGATATATGGATGTTTCTTTTCCTGAGATTCTATCTGAAATCTGTGAGAGCATCTATAGTTTGGATATGCACCTCCCTCATAATGTGCAATACAGGAATCCATTCGAACAAATTCACAATATTTGTCTTTGGCCTGTCATGTTCTTGGATCATGTTTGAAAAATGATTGATGTTCAATCACTTAATATATCTACTACACGGATTAACTTTGTATATGACAATTAACATTGGTTTTTATTTGAAACTAGATGGATTGGTTGTGTATATAACAATAACATTGGTTGTTATTTGAAACTAAACTTGGAATATATATGTGTTGTATATCTGTAGGCCAAATCTTCTATAGTTGTTGAAGTATTTAAATTTGTCTTTTTTCGCCCCTTGTTCTGATCGAGTATTGGGATATTGAATTTTACATGGTTTGGCATTTTCAAATGTCTTGGCATGAGATATTATGAGGTTTATATCTGGAGTCCAAATCTGTTATGGTTGTTTCAAATTGCTACAATTTGCATTCTATGAATTTGATCTTCTACTCAATGTATATATATAGAACACTTGCATGTTATGTGTGAAGTTATTGTGCTAGCCAAAGGATACAAAGCAATACCTGCAATGACTTCAAGTTGTATTATTGATGATATAATTTTCTGCTAAATGTCAAACAATTTGTCAGAGGTTTCATTGAAGGCTCTGGAATTTCTGTTGCTCATCTATCTCATTGGTATGTAGGATCTTGTATTGGATGGCACTTGTTTCGACGTACCCAAGAAAGTACAGTATTATTTTGATCCTTTCTAAAAATAGGGATTTACTCTCTAGTATATTTTTGCAGTCTTATTACACATGATTGCACTTGAGATTTTGGACTTTAGCTCAACAATTGCAAGTTCGTGTGATAACACACCCGAGACATATCCTAGTGATCCTAAACCTCATTAGATAAGACCTCTTTTACCATTGGAAGTTAGTCCTCCTCCACAACCAACCTTGCCTAAGACCGATGATATAGATTTAAATATTGATATGGCTAGTATCTTAGCAAAGGTTAATGTACCTGTCCCCCTCAATATTGATATTGTATTTTTTTTTAAATACATACAACACAGTCACTATTGCGACATCTTGGAGTGTCTCTCCCATAGCAACCACGTTGGAGATGATACCTCTTAACATCGCTCTTGCCACCTCCAAGACATCGCTCTTGCCACCTCCAAGACATCTCTCTTTCCACCTCCAAGACATCACTCTTGCCACGTTTAAGACGTCTCTCTTGCCACGTTCAAGATGTCTCTCTTGCCATGTTCAATACGTTGCTCTTTCCATGTTCAAGGCATTGGTCTTGCCACATTCAAGATGTCATTCTTGCCACCTCCAAGACGTTGCAATGAAGACAAAATCTATGTCGTTGGAAAAGAGACGTCGTGTGAAACGACATTTGAGGGGGTATGTTGTTTGTCATTCTACCGACAATATAAAGTGGCAATTGCGTCGAACGTTCCATTAGAATTTGACCCAAATGTACTAGTGTCTCTCCCTGACATCTTTCCCATACAGAAAGTCCAAGGGGATCTTAGGTAAATGCCCAAGACAAGTCTCAACTAGAAAATCCTAAGTGAAATAATACATGACTTGATTATACATAGGCAAGACATACAGTAAATGATCATCCCCTGACTTAGGATGCTGGATGCAATATCCTTGATGTAACTGAACCACCGTATTGTTTACCACCTCTGTCTGTTTTTCGGCCTGCGGATGGAAATCAATGCTCCTCCCCATCATGGTGTCCATGAGCTACCATAAATTGTTCCAATATTCTCCTAACAATTGAGACTCTCAAGCGGAGATAATGAATGTGGATAACCTGAAATAGACCCTTACATACTGGGATAACAAAAGAGAAACTTGCTTGTCACACAACCTATCCACTACTACACCTAAGTAGACATGAATCATAGTAGACATGGGTAATCCCCTTACAGAATCCACTGAAAAAATTTACCAAGGATTAAAGGAAATAGGAAGTGGTGTGTACAACCCTGGCCTTTCAATAGTGGGCTTACAAAAGTACAACACACATTCCTTTACAATAGTGGTTACAAATATTTTCCTTCGAGGAAAATGCCATCCCTGTAAATACATTACAATTCCAAAATTCCCAAGTACAACTGAAACAAAATCTTCTTTAGTTACATGCACTTCCCTGTAGGAAGGAAATCAAGGTTTACTCAACTGGTGGAGTAAGTTGTCTTGCAAACAAAACTTCTTCACATGCAAACACTGGAAGATACCACATACATATTTGAAGATTTCATCAATAGTATACCATCCATCATTATTGATATGAGCTAAGGAAACATTCTTCAAAATCATAGATGTAACAGTAGGATATCTAAAAAGCATGTTTTCCTTATGACATTGGTACTGGCACTAGTCTCAAACTTGTATGGTTTATGAAGGTCAGGTAAGGCGAGCATTGACATAATGTCAATCTTTAAAGTGTCAAAGGTATTTTGTTGGCTTCCTTCCCACAGGAAGACTTGTCTCATCTCAAGAAATTCAATCTTATGTAAAGTATCAAGAGCATTAACAACATCAGACCTATCTTGGCATTCCCCTTTTACAATCGTGAGTACAATATTCTTGTTAGTGTTTATAGCTCTTTTTACTTGGCCTGAACTAACAAGCGTTGATTTGTCCTTTATGATGTGAGCTTTAATGATGTATTTCACTCCATCTTTTGTAAGATGGTATTTGTTTTCCTTTCGAAAGAAGATAACATTTCTATCATAAAGATAAGGACTCCCTAATACAATACCATAGACATCCAAAGGAACCACATCTAGATCCACTTCAACTATCATCTTAGAAGCAATAGAAAACCTCAACCTACATTGCTTAGTGAAATTTAACTTTGCTTTATCAGATACCCAACCGAGAGGGTAAGATTTATGGTGAGGTCTTGTGGTTAATTCCAATTTCTTAACAAGTGTCTCTTATATTAAATTGACTTGGGAACCCGGATCAAATAATGTGTCTATCTTTGTATGTTTCAATACAACTCTTATGTGGAATAATGCACTTCTCCTTTTATCATCATCATGTGATTCATTTAAAGAACTTGAACATGCATAAAAGTAATATTTACCTTGCATTCCCACTGCTGCGATCATCTCTTCATCACCCGAATCGGAACCAAGATCACATTTCACTATAGCAATGGTATTTGGCTTCCCCTCCACTCCAAACTGCTTTTATCTTAACTCTGGATGTAGTTTCCAACAATCTTCTCTATCATGACCAATTTTCTCGCAATGTCTGCAAGAGGGTTTTCCTTCTTCCTTCTTTGTTGCAGTTGTCCTCTATTCCTTCCCATTTCCCTTTTCGTTGAAATGGTTTTTAGAGTGCTTGAATGGATTTTCCTCCTGTCCATTCTTACCATTTCTTTCAAGGTGACTGGTTTGCACACAAACTTCGTCAAGACTGGTGGGGTTAAACAATAGTAAAGTATGATGAATATAATTGTGAAGTGTGCCAATATACTTCATTAATGTTTCATAGGAATCTAAAGGAATGTTAAGTGCAAGTGCTTTCTTCCTAAACTCCTCTATGAAACTTTGGACTGTTTGACCTTTACTTTGCCTTAAAGTTTTCCATTCCATCATTGCTTTATGTAAATACCCTAATGGATAAAATTGCTTCCTCATCGCTGATTTAAATTCCAACCACGATGAAAGAAGATTACCACACTTACTTTTGTCTTGAAGCTTGCTCTCCCACCATACGATAGCAGTTCCTTCCAACTGAATAGAAACCAGTTGCACTTTAACCTCCTCTTCATCAATATGTTGTACATGAAAATACACTTCAACCTATCGAATCCAGTTATCTATCTTTTCAGGATTAATATCTCCATTAAACATAGGTAAAGAAAATTTTACATCAAGCTTTAATAATGGTTTCTTAAAAGAGGCTTTATGGCTAGAATGATGAGAATGCTCAGAGGAAGAATAACTAGAACTCGAAGATGAAGATGGAGGCTCGGGAGGATCTCCTCCAGCCCCTTGGTTTACCGAAGCATCACCATTTGCATGTGATTCCTTTTTCTTCCCTTTCTTCATTACCCTCTTCTTGTAATCTCCATACATTCTTTCAACCATTTCTGGCATGCGATAAAAGACCGTGTGAAAGTTTTTCTCCTATTCATAACACTTGTCCTCTTTTGCCATTTACTTCCTTCTAGATACACGACCAACTTCAATATTGAAATTATTAAGAGTTCCTTCACCCTACTTATGATTGGCCCTAGTAAGCATTCACACTCAACAATTCAAGTCAAAATGACTTATTTGATACCAACATGATCCAGGATCTTTTCATCGCGACTTATAAAGAATTGTGTTAAATGAGCATAAATTAAAGTGTACCTTTAAAGAAGGGAAAACTCAAGAGACATAAGCATCATATCTGAACATAAAAACTTGATAACTGAGTTCGTCCTTGGTGGACTACGTCTCTGGGTCCCGCTCTCAAATGGGTAGGCTCTTTCATTAACTCAGCAAAATAATTTGGCAAAATACATAAGTATACCTCATTCTAAAATCAAGCTGCATAAATAATGGTCAGATAAGAAAATAGAAAACACCATTGAATTTGTGGCATCAAATTACCCAAAAATGATTGTCTCCACGCCTCGATCTGAATCTGGCACTCCCATGCCCAAAAAGAATTTTGTCTTGGTTTTCATGCCTTCTGCAACCTGCAATAATGATAGACCTTGACTCGAAATTCATTCCCAAATTTGTATGGTCCGTGCCTCTCCCCTTCCGGCTGGGTGGAAAACTGGCTTAAATAGTAACTACGCAGATAGAGTTACCAATGGGTCTGTTAGGCGAGTTGGTTGTCGGCGCTAAATTTAAAGCATTATATGTGGGGGAGGTCCCGAGGTCAAACCCGCGGGCCTCCCTTTTGGGTCATTAGTTATAACCTCCACTGTTAAGTGGTTGAATTCTAGATTTTGCTGATGTGCCAGATATGGCAGGACCTACCCATATTTGGTGGGGGTCCGTTTTTTATTTTTATTTTTTATTTTTCGGTCACGAGCCCTCCTTGGGCATTTTGGGGGTGCCACATGGCACCCTCTGATTGGTCCATGTTGCATACTCTAATTGGCCCATCTAGATGTTGATGTCTCCTCCCACTGGAAGACTTGTCTCATCTCAAAAAATTTATTCTTATGTAAAGTGTCGAGCATTAACAACATCAGACCTATCTTGGCATTCCCCTTTTACAATCGTGAGTACAATATTCTTGTTAGTGTTTATAACTCTTTTTACTTGGCCTGAACTAACAAGTGTTGATTGTCCTTTATGGTGTGAGTTTTAATGATGTATTCCACTCCATCTTTTGTAAGATGGTATTTGTTTTCCTTTCGAAAGAAGATAACCTTTCTATCATAAAGATAAGGACTCCCTAATACAATACCACATACATCCAAAGGAACCACATCTAGATCCACTTCAACTATCATCTTAGAAGCAATAGAAAACCTCAACCTACACTACTTGGTGACATTTAACTTTTCTTTATCAGATACCGAACCGAGAGGGTAAGGCTTATGGTGAGGTATTGTGGTTAATTCCAATTTCTTAACAAGTGTCTCTGATATTAAATTGACTTGGGAACCTGAATCAAATAATGTGTCTATCTTCGTATGTTTCAATACAACTCTTATGTGGAATAATGCACTCCTCCTTTTATCATCATCATGTGATTCATTTAAAGAACTTGAACATGCATAAAAGTAATATTTACCTTCCATTCCCACTGTTGTGATCATCTCTTCATCACCTGAATCAAAACCAAGATCACATTGCACTGTAGAAATGGTCTTTGGCTTCCCCTTCCCTCCAAACTGCTTTTATCTTAACTCTGGATGTATTTTCCAACAATGTTCTCTATCATGACCAATTTTCTCGCAATGGCTGCAAGAGGGTTTTCCTTCTTCCTTCTTTGTTGCAGTTGTCCTCTTTTCCTTCCCATTTCCCTTTCCGTTGAAATGGTTTTTAGAGTGCTTGAATGGCTTTTCCTCCTGTCCATTCTTACCATTTCTTTCAAGGTGATAGGCTTGCACACAAACTTCGTCAAGACTAGTGGGGTTAAACAATAGTAAAGTATGACGAATATAACTGTGAAGTGCGCCAATATACTTCATTAACGTTTCATAGGCATGTTAAGTGCAAGTGCTTTCTTCCTAAATTCCTCTTTGAAACTTTGGACTGTTTGACCTTTACTTTGCCTTAAAGTTTTCCATTCCATCGTTGCTTTATGTAAATACCCTAATGGATAAAATTGCTTCCTCATCTCTGATTTAAATTCCAACCACGAGGAAAGAAGATTACCACACTTATGTTTGTCTTGAAGCTTGCTCTCCCACCATACGAGAGCAGTGCCTTCCAACTGAAGAGAAGCCAGTTGCACTTTAACCTCCTCTTCATCAATATGTTGGACATGACAATACACTTCAACTTGTCAGATCCAGTTATCTATCTTTTCAGGATTAACATCTCCATTAAACATAGGTAAAGAAAATTTTACATCAATCTTTAATAATGGTTTCTTAAAAGAGGCTTTATGGCTAGAATGATGAGAATACTCAGAGGAAGAACAACTAGAACTTGAAGGTGAAGACGGAGGCTCAAGAGGATCTCCTCCAACCCCTTGGTTTACCGAAGCATCATCATCTGCATGTGATTCATTTTTCTTCCCTTTCTTCTTCATCCTCTTCTCGTAATCTCCATACATTTGTTCGACCATTTCTGACATGCGATAAAAGACCGTGTGAAAGTTTTTCTCCTGTTCATAACTCTTTTCCTCTTCTGCCATTTTCTTCCTTCTAGATACACGACCAAATTTAGGATTGAAATTCTTAAGAGTTCCTTCACCCTGCTTATGATTGGCCCTAGTAAGCATTCACACTCAACAATTCAAGTCAAAATGACTTATTTGATACCAACATGATCTAGGATATTTTCATCATGACTTATAAAGAATTGTATTAAATGAGCATAAATTAAAGTGTACCATTAAAGAAGGGAAAACTCAAAAATGAAGAGACATAAGCATCGGATCTGAACACAAAAACTTGATAAGTAAGTTCATTCTTGATGGACTATGTCTCTGGGTGCTGCTTTGAAATGGGTAGGCTCTTTCATTAACTCAACAAAAGAATTTGGAAAAACACATAAGTATACCTCATTTTGAAATTAAGCTACATAAATAAGGCTTAGATAAGAAAACAGACGACACCACTAAATTCGTGGTGTCAAATTACCCAAAAATGATTGTCTCCACTCCTCGATCCAACTCTGGCACTCCCATGCCCAAGAAGAATTTTGTCTCGATTTTTGTGCCCTCTGCAACCTGCAATAATGATAGACCTTGCCTCGAAATTTATGCCCAAATTCGTATGTTTTGTGCCTCTCCCCTTCCGCCTGGGTGGAAAACTAGCTTAAATAGTAACTGCACGGACAGAGTTACGTACGGGTCCGTTAGGCAAGTTGGTTGTCGGCGCTAAATTTAAAGCATTATATGTGGGGGAGGTCCTGGGGTCAAACCCGCAAGCCTCCCTTTTGGGTCATTAGTTATAACCTCTACTATGTTAAGTGGTCGACTTTTAGATTTTGTAGATGTGCTAGATATGGTGGGACCTTCCCAAATTTGGCGGGGGTCCATTTTTTATTTTTATTTTTTATTTTTCGGCCACGGGCCCTCCTTGGGCATTTTGGAGGTGCCATGTTGCGCCCTCTGATTGGTCCATGTGGCATACTCTGATTGGCCCACCTAGATGTTGATGTCACCTCCACGTCAAATTTGTACAGAACACGTGGCACTTTTTGGGTGGTGCCACGTGGTGTCACCTGGGGGTACCATGTGGCACTTTTCTACTAGTCCAAATGGAGCCCAAAAATCCTATTGGTGGGTGACACATGGCAGCCTCTGGTGCTTCCACATGTCATGCTAATGTCATCCTGCCATGTCAGTTTCTGACGTGAGTAGTACAGATGATGATGTGGCCCCTATTGACTTGCCATGTTTGACCACAACTTTGACCGCAAATATCTTTCAATCTGTAACCTCGTTTGACGAGTTGTTTGTGTCATTAGAAATCTTACAACGCACTCTTCACGATCATGCCATTTTTACTAAGTTTTGGGAACTTTGAATTTTTTCCCTTTCTCTATCTGCTAGAGCCATTCTGAGCGTTCTGAGTTACCTCTGTGAGTTCTGAGTTGTTCTGAGCCTTCTTTAGATCCTTTTTGGATAAAAAATGCATGCCCTAGTCTCAATGTTGACCCAAATTGAGTGGTTCAACTTGAATAAGGTATAATTGTTTATTATACACCTACATATAGCCTTATAGTGGAAGTTTCATACAAACACCTACCTGATGTGCATAAAGGCTAACAATTACCTTGTAAAACCAAAGGGTGAATTTGTTAAATTTGGCTCTAGGAAGGTCCACATGCAAAGTTGGATAAACCTACATAATTTAATTTTTAAGTTGTAACTTGATGATTACAATAGTTTTAATTTTTTTGTACAATTAGGAGTGCATTTACACTCCAAAAAGAATTATTTATATGCACAAATATTCATGACCTTTTGATGAAATATATAATGAATATGTTAATATTATAGGAAATATTACAAGCTACAGGGTTGTAGAAAAGTTGAAGAAAAGCTACAGTGGTGAATTTTGTATGATGAGATGATATGTATATAGGACAATGAGTAATTCATTCCTTAATATGAGATATGTATTTTTTAAGAAGAAAATATGCGCTAAAAAATGGAAGTTATGTGTTTTCTACTTGAAAATAAGTCATGTTGTAAAATGCATGCCCTTGAGTAAAAAATGCAAGCCTTGTGTTAGGATTTGCATGATAACTTCTTGAAAGCATAATGTTAAGGAAAATTCATATGTTAATGAATTATGTGTTGGAGATATGGCTATAACAGAAGACTGACGCAGATGGTTAAGGTTGTCATTGATGGCAATCGGTTGTTTATGGAGCACGCACAAGTGCTGAAACACAAATGCTGGAACGCAGATGCTGAAACACAGAAGACGCAGACTGTCAAGGTTGTCATTGATGGAAATCAGTTGTTTATGGAGCACGCACAAGTGCTAAAACAAAAATGCTGGAATGAAGATGCTGAAACACAAAAGACGCAGACTGTCAAGGTTGTCATTGATGGCAATCGGTTGGTTATGGAGCAGTCAATGGCTATGGAGCAGTCAAGGTTGTCAACATGCACAAGAGATGCTGGAACATAGAAGATAAAGTGCTGAAACACAAATGCTGGAACACAGATGTTGAAACGTAGATGCTGAAACACAAATGCTGGAACACAGATGCTGAAACGTAGATGCTGAAACACAAATGCTGGAACACAGATGCTGAAACACAGTGCTGAAACAG
>JASDQU010420965.1:0-10156 GCA_032191745.1 Picea mariana
CATAAAAAAAAAATAAAAAAAAAAAATATAGCCATAGACCAATACAATATGGATCTATGTGACATTATAGGTATCAACATGCTCAAATGACTTCCTTCGCAGCTTGGGAAGAACATATAACAGAGTGAATGCTCAACTCGAGGTCTTCATCCCAACCATGATGTGGTACAAATATATCCATGTGAATAGATGATTTGATGTCAAACATGGTATAAACCACTTGATTACTGGTGATTGAGGTAAAGTGTTAAAAAGTGCGAGGGAAATCACCAATGATGTCAATGACTCCCAAGGTACCCTAGTGCATTCCAACGAATGTGAGTAAGTGAGATGAGGTCGAACATTCGTGGAATCATCCGATCAGAGGTCAATGATGTAAACCTACTGTTGATAGTGAGGAGGTCTGCCATTGAGGCATGTAGGTCCCAAGGTACTAACTAGTTTCTAAGTCTAATTCACGGATGATGTGTTGATGCCAATAGGAAAAGACTCATTGAAGGAGGGCCTTGATGTGTCCCCCATCATCGATATGAAACTCACATAGGAAAGTGATACGAGATAGAAGATGAACACAGACTGACATGAATATGGAAACTGGTAGTTTTGTAGATGGTTGACTCTCGAGGTGGAGAATTCCCTTGAACACTAAGGCACGATGTGAGACTTGGTAGTATAAATGCATAATGGACCAAAACATAATGCAATGAGTGTTGCAACATTCTTTAGATGGGTCAAAGGTGTGGAAAGACTCATAGAATTGGTTCAGTGCAGAGGTTTAACAGAGTATCCAAGTGTTCAATGTGGAGGTTAAAACAAGTGTCATGTTCAAGGGCGACTGCAAGAGTTGCTTACAAAATTTTTCAAGAAACTTGACCTACTTCATTCAATTTCCCCCCCATCGAGATAGATGAGTACCTTTTTTTAATTTAACAAGCTCGAGGAGGATAACACATGCTCAATATAACTCACCTTCCATAAGTTCCTCTTCCTTTATTTAACGAAATGGAAGAAGTAAGGGTTCGTTTCCATATGGATCATTCAATGTGTATTTTAGCGAGCCCAGAGAAAGAAAACTCGGTGGTTTTTCCTGTTTAGAGAGTTTGAAAAGAACTTAAAGGTGATTCCAAGGTTGTCCTTTTTTGTAATTCTAGTCTCCAAGGTCCGAAAAAGAGATAAAATATTACTCGGAAGACACCCTTTCGAACCTTTTAACGAGTGTGAAAGGAAGCAAGATCACTCGACAATATTTTCATGTTTAGAGAGTCTAAAAAGATCTTAAAGGAAAATCCAAGGGGTTCCTTTTTCGTATATCCTTTATGAGTCCAAAAAAGTGATAAAAGTATACTCGGTTAGATTCTCATTTTTTGTGACTGTGAGAAAGAACAAAGACTAAGCTCATTGACGTTACAAGGTCATCGAAAGAACTCTGCTCAAATTCCTGTACAAACAAGCTTTTCTGGGAAAAAGGCATTAGTAATTTCTCAAAAAATTGACAAAAAACCCAAAAATAAAATTTATAATAAGGATAAGTGGCTAAATTTGAACATATAAAAAATCAATCTAGGTCAAAAATTCATTTTTACCTTTGTTTTTACTATTCTCCTCTCTTCTTTGAGTTTTTGCCTCTTTTAGACAATTTTTCGAGTGTTGATTGTGGGGGTCGTAGGAAACCATTTTCAAAACCATCTAGATCAGTGTTGGCATAGGGGCAAACCTAGGGTTCAACTCCAAGAGCACACCAAAAATTCCTAACTACTGGCCCTTTCGGAAACACCTGTGAAGCAGATGTAGTCTCACCCGAGGTAGCTATGAGAGGGTTGTAGGACATATATGTCTACAACCAAAGGGGATATCAAGTGGATCCAATACAAGAACAATACAAAATTTATATATGACTACCAGCTCAGATGTACTCTTCACAACTATATATCAGATCTAACACATTAATGCAATAGCAATATATCAAGTGGAAAAGAACATAGCAACAATCACACACAACACAAGATATACATGGTTCACCCTCTCTCTAGGGTTACGCCCACAGAACTATGCTTTATAATATATTAAGATGGAGCATATAGTTCTTGTCTGTGCTATTAGCTAGTAGATCTTCTTTCTTCTCCTCTCTGTCTCTCCCCTTCCCGCGCACCCAGCTGTAGGACTGATCTCTGCACCTAGCTGAAGATCTTACAATACCAGAAGGCTCTTACACCTAACACTTCTCTCTCAAACAACAATAATCGCTCACACTGATAACAAGACTAGAACCAACAATACCAACAACAATGCATCCCAGGTCCTTTAGACCTTTATTTATACATTACAATAGCTCATCAACAGCCTTAGGCTGAGACCTAAGTGTCAAAACCCTAGATACCAAAACCCTAGGTGTCTAAAACCCTAGGTCAACTTGACCTGCATTTTTAGGGTTTCGCTAGCCTATCTTTCCTTCCTTCTTGCATGATGCTCCAAAGTATCCAACGGTGGCTTTTTCTGCTCGCTAAGTTGTCCATGATCCATATTCATTGCTAACCTATCATCCTCGATCTCCTCATTCAACAACCTTCTTTCTCTTACTTCACACCATCTTTTCTGCTCTTTTGCTCACTTCGACCCAGTATCAGTCTCTGTGTCTTCTGCGCAGTTCACATTTTTCCTTTTCTTCCTTAATATTCTTTTGCTTCCATATCCAAGGGCCAACATGCCCCTAACACTCACCTGTGACTTGTCCCGAGGCACTTCATATCTGATCCTTCTCTTGTGCTTCAACTTCAGACTGCATAGTGCAGCCTGTTCTTCCAGCTCTAGTCCTCCCTTCCTTCCTTGTGCAGACTGTATTTTCGGTGTCTGGTACCCAGTTTCAACTAAACCTAGTACCTAGATCCTTTTCCTTTTCCTTTTACTTATAGTTATGAGGCATTTGGTTGTCACAATACAATTTCAACCAGCTCCCATTCACTAATCCCTCCCATTCTCCATTCAAAGTCTTCAATTGGGCAACACCTCCTTCTGTAACATAGGAAACCTCATATGGCCCAAGCTAATGTGTTTTGAACTTTCCTGTATGCTTCATGAACTTACTGTCATATGCCAATACCAAATCACCTTTCTTAAATGCCTTCTTTTTGATGTGTCTGTCATGGTAGGCCTTCTCTCTTTCTTTCTAAACCTGCTGGTGAAATCCTGCAATAAATCTGTCTTCTTCCAGTTCGACCAACTATGCAAGCCTCTGTTTCACAACACCAGTGTCATCCATATCTATAAAGGCTGCAATTCTCAGACTAGGAAGCAAATATTCCATGGGTACAACTGCTTCTAGACCATAGACCAATTTGAAGGGGGTCTACATGGTCAGTTTCTTGCAAGTGGTTCTATAGGCCCATAATATTGTTGGTAATCTCAAATCCAAGTCATCCCTATTCACACTGCATATATTTGTCAACGCTATCTCCAAGATTTTATTGAATGCTTCAATTGTCCCATTTTATTGTGGATGATAGGGTGTGCTCTTCTGATGGTGAACTTCAAATTCCTAAGTCAAGGCTTCAACGGTCTTATTGATGAAATGTGTTCCTTGATCGCTCATAAGGGTCTTCGGGCATCCAAACCTGATTATGATATCATCAAATATGAAGCACACAACTATAGTTGCACTGTAGTCCTTAACTGCTCTTGCTTCTGCCCATCTAGTCAAGTACTCTGTCTTAGTGATTATGTACCTAGATCTTGTGCACTTCCCTGGTGGGTTTATAGGTCCCACGAAGCCAATGGACCATTTCTCAAATGCTTGTAGGGTCAACTATGGTGCTAAAGGCATTTCATCTCTTCTGAATGGTTTCCCAACTCTTTGACATGCATCAAAGGCTCTAGAATGGTCCTTAGCATCTCTGTGTAGAGTAGGCCACCAAAGGCCAACCCTAAGAATATTCTGCGCTGTTGCTTTCCTTGCGTAGTTTCCTCTTGCGATGCCTTCATGAGATTTGACAAGGATCAATGATCTCTTTGCCTCCATAACACACCTTCTCAATATCTCGTCAGGTCCCATCTTGTATTGCTGTCTAGCTATAAGTGAAAAATCTGCAGCGCGTACTACCAACTGTTACTTCTGGGTGATTGTATAATCACTAGGTGCCATTCCTGTTGACATGAACTGGACTATCTCTATGAAGTGATCATCAATTTTTCTAATGGCCAACAACTGTGCATCCGACAGTGTATCCTCCCAGCTAGTAGGCTCTTTTCCATGTTCCACTCGAAAAGTGGTTAGGAGATTTTTTCATTCATCCCGACTTAACCACGATCTCAAAATCATATTCATGAAATAACAGAAGCCATCTGCATATTCTTCCCCCCAACACTAGTTTGTTGACTAAGTATTTTAGCGTGGAGCAATCAGTAAACATTTTAAAGTGTCCTCCCAAAAAGTAGTGGCAAAACTTCTGTAGTGCGTACACCATGGCTAACCCTTATCTCTCAGTGGTGGTGTAATTAATCTCAGCTATTGATAGCTTTCTGCTAGAAAAGGATAATGAGTGGTCGATGTATCCAAATCCCAGTTGTTCTAACACAACTCCTAATGCAATGGAAGATGCATAGACATGCAAATTAAACTCCTTACTCCAATCTGGGAAAACCAGAATAAGCGCAATAACCATTTTCTATTTTAGTGTGTCAAAAATATGCTGGCATTCTTCTATCCAATGAAACTGATAGTCTTTCTTCAAAATTTTCTCCATGGGTGATGTAATCCATGCATAGCCCTTAATGAAATTCTTGTAGTATCCAATGTGTCCCAACGTAGTGCGCAACTATTTGACTGAAGTGGGAGGGGGTAGATCGACTATAATGGAAATCTTGGATGGATCTACCAGCAATCCCTGCTTATACACAATATGACCTAGCAACACTTTGAAGGGTGAAAAGAAGATGCACTTCTTTAGGTTTAAGGAAATATGACTCTTCCTACACTTATCCAACATTAGTCTTAAACATTCAATATGATTCTACAAAATGCTGAAAACAGTGCAATCATCAAAATATGCTTCCAGGAATTTATGTAAAAAATCCTTAAACGCTTCGACCACCACCCTGGAAAATATGGCTGGTGCATTATTCAAGCCAAATGGCATCACTATATACTGGTAGGATCCCCATTCTATTGAAAATGTGGTCTTGTGGCGATATTCCTTGGAAATCTTGATCTGATGGTATCCTAAAAATCCATCTGTAAAAGAATATACCTCCTATCCTCCTACATTGTCTAACACTTCGTCAGTAAATGGTGTAGGGAATGGGTCATGCAAACATACATCACTCAACTTCCTGATATCTACGCAGATCCTGATCTCTCCTGTCTTTTTGTCTTTTACCACCATAGGGATAATCCATTCTAAATCTTCAATAGGTTCTATGATTCCTGCTTCCAACATTCTGTCGAGCTCAATTTTCACTTTCTCCTTATATTTAGGGTTCAATCTGTAAGGTCTCTGTTTGATTGGCCTGACATATGGTTCCAAAGGGATCCTCATCTCCCCCATAGGTCCTTTAATACCCTTCATGTCAGTGAACTTGGTTGGAAACAAGTCCTGATACTCATGTAGCAACTCTATGATCTTGTTTATAGTGGCAACATCCCAATAATCTCCAACATTTACAAGTTTTGGTGTCTGCTCTGTTCCAATGTTAACTTTCTTGATCTTGATCGGCTGTCCAATGAAAGGTAGTTCAACTCCTGGTCTGTCTATGTCTCTTTGGCCTTTTGTTTCGGTGATGTTCACATTCCTTGGATCATCGTCTTTGACTGCATTGATATTGTAACAACCTTGCAACTTCTGAAGGGGCACAATCCATTCATCTTGTTTTTGTTCCAAAGGGAGGCTAGGTGCCTCCTCGAAAACTTTCTATCTTACGACCTGTAATGCTTGATCTACTGTAGGATATTGGATTTCAAACAAAAAGGTAGTTACAAAGTTTTGGGTCATATCTTCCTAATCTGCAGTGATGAGGCACAGTTCTCCTTGTAGGTACTAGTTGATAGGGGTTGTGTCCAACGTGTTTATGAATTTTTGCACCCACTCTTATTGAGGGATGTTGATCTAGGTTTCCTTGCAACTTTGCACATGGTCCTTTGGACAACTTCGACCTGTGTATCTAACTTCGAAGCTTTTTACTTGATCTTAAAATCGTTCTTTCATCAAAGTGAGACATTGTACCCAGCCTATAATATTGTTTTTGTGTGTCCCCCACCATATTGGTGGAGTTGATTTTAGGGCCTCATCCATTGCCAACAATCTTTTTTGTTTTGGTACAATTTCTTCAAAGTTCACCAAGAATGATTCCAAATGATTCAGACCGTCAAAGGTGGGAAAGTTACTTACTATTGTGCCGATCCAATGAACTTATTTGGTTAATCTAGCACATCTCCTTGTATATACCTTATACATTTTGTTCTGCTAGTTCTCCAGTGCTTATTCTGAATCTGATGAACATGCGCTATCACTTTGCCAACTCAAATTCCCATCCGCCATAGGATTAATGTAGTCTTGCTGTCTGGTTGTTAATTTGTATATGTTTTCTAGTTCATATGCGTGGTCTTCTTCTCTGATGGGTTCTGTGTATCTCTGACCTTCATCAGGATCTAAAGGTGTGATGACCCTAAGGCCATCTCCTTCAAAATTCATTTTTATTTTCTTTAAATCAACCATAGTGGAATTATTGAAAGCCTAATCAATTCCTAACAGTGCAGGGTAAGGACAACTATCATCAACTATCTCAATCACCTCAAAGTCTGCAAACGTCCTTACTCTGTCAATGTCCATAGGGACATGTTCCAATCTTCCAAAAGGGGCTTACTACCTAGTGGTTAGCCATCCTAAGCTTGATATGGGAATATATCAACTTAGGTTTTCCCATCAGTGCCTGGGTTTTCTTCGTCATGACATTGACTTTTGACCCTAAGTCGAGGACCACATAATCTATATCATACTCTCAATTTGAGAATTCAAGTGTAGTTCCTTATTTGTCCTTCTCCTTTTTGAGACTTGGTGTACTGCTCTATTCAATAAAGGATCTACCCTTACTATCTCATATTGTCTGACCAAATTTTGCAGTTCTTGTATGGCTTTCACATCTTTAATCAACTCTATAAACGTATACAAGAAATTGACAAGTTTACTCACATCTTTTCCATCTCCGGGCGAAGCAGACTGATCAAATGCTAGAGGAATTCCACATTCTCTTACTTTTGGTCATGTCTTCGATGAAGGGCCTTGGTCTCTCCTGAATTCTTTTCTTGCCTCCTCAAAGATTTGTCTTTCTTTCTTTGCATCAAACACTTGTGTCTTCTTTGTAGCTTTCTTGACTCCTGATTGTTCTGTAGTATCTCCTTCGATCACTCTATCCTCTCCTATAACAATGCCTCCTCTAGTGATAACAATGAGTCTGGGATCTGCTCCACGAGGTTCTGCTTTGATTAGTTGTATTTGCGGGTTTTGCTGAGGTCCCTGTCTCTCTTGAAGTTTATCCAGCAATGCTCGACATTCCTCGATAACATGCTCGAAGGAGTTACAATAGATGCAAGTGGTACAAGAGTTTTGACAATCCCTTGCCAAGTGTCCTGGCTATGTGCAATTATAACAGATTATCTGTCCTCGACCTCGACCCATACTTCCTCCTCTTCCTCTTCCTCAGAATCCACCATGAGGGTTGAAGTTTCCTCTCCCAAGGGAGTTATACTGCACAATGATTCCTTCTTGCTGTACTTCACCTTGAATTATATATATATCCCTCGACCTTTCATGCATGAGATCGTAAGTCCTACAATCGTTGTCATCATGTCCTACCAACTTATCAAATGTGCAATACAGATTTGTGGGTGTCTAGACATATTTTTTCACATAGTAGCATTCACCAGGGAAATCTCGATTTCTACATACCTCGCACTGGGGTAGGGTAACTTGCTTCAAGGGGCTCAGAGCTCCAGAGGTGAAGTATTTATGGAATAGGGGACAATGCTCCTTGTCATGGCCTTCTGATTTTCATATGATACACCATATGTCTTCTCTTTTATATTTTCCCTTGTCTTTCTTCATATCTTCGACCTGCAGTGATAAGATAATTAGCTGACTCAAGATTTGACTCATACCTGAGCTGGATTCTCCCATCGGGGATGATTCTAATTTCATGGTGATTTCCAGTGCCTCAGCCTTTGAAGTAATCTTCTGTTTCATCAGAGGGAATCTGATATGTGGCAAGAGGGAAACAATGAACCATTCCTTGTTCTTCTCATTTGGGATCTAGAAACTCAAGTGGCCCATCGAGGTTTTCAACCACTGATCGAACTCCCATATGGGTTCAACTATTCCTTTCTTTATTTCTTTCAGTTCTGTAATGCACTGCGACTCTGATTTGGGTTTCTTGAATTCAGCAATCAACATGTTCTTGATCTCATTCAACATTTTAGGCTGGGAAATTCCCTTAACAAACTTCATGTACCAGCTCAGTGCACAGTCTCTTAGGGTAGTACTAAACTGAGCTCGTTTGACAGCTTCATCGGTGATGTTCTTAATACTCCATAAGTCTTCACATAGAAACCAGTGCTGATCAAGATCTTCAGGTCTATCTCCTCTAAAGGTGGGTAACCTCATCTCATCTGCCATAGATCTTCCTAGGTTTCCTGACTAAGTATGTGGCAGACTAATAATAGCAATGCTCTGAGTGCTTTGGTGACTTTGATTACTTTGATGGCTTAATGTTGTAGAAACAACAATAGGATTAATAGTACTTACTTCAATAGTCGACGCAGTTCCTGAAGTTTCTAGCTCTTCTTGGTGAGGTTCCTCTATCCTAGTGGATTATGAATGCTCTTCATCTATCAGATCTTCCTCTTCTCCATTGTATAAACCCTCATCCCTGTAGTTATGCTTAAATAGGTTCATGAGAGGAACTTCTCTGAACAATCTCCCACTGCGCGTATGTCCAACCTCTATGTCGCTACTGCTGTCTGAGTTCTTGAACATTAGCTCTTCAATCCAATAGACTAATGTATCTTCAAGATGTTCTTCTCATGCAATAGCATCTTGATCTTAAGCTTCAGAAAATGTAAAAATTTTCCTCTAGGTCCCTTAAAGAAATATCTCTCTGCTTGGCTATACGATTCTACTCTGTCAACAACAAACTCAGTGGTATACCCTCCAATGGTACTATCAAACTGGTGATCTGTTGGATCATGTTGTCATTGATGCCAATGGTTTGATTGATTAATGTCATTGATTGATGCCAAAGGATTGATTGATTGATGATTTATGTAATGTAATATGTATTGTCCTTGATGAGAATGCATAGATGAAGATGGATCAATGAGTTGTCATTGATATGATGAAGATGGATTAATGAGTTGTCATTGATACACGATGAAGATGGATCGATGTGGTTTCATTGGTATATGATGCATTGTTGGAAAAATGTATAGATGACTCATTATTGTCTTATCATGATTGATAAGGTGCACAAATGGATGAACTCCAAAGTGGTCCCCTTATGGTGAAATCCCTCACGGGAAGATGCTTTACAGATTGAGTTATCCTAGAAGAATGGTTGGAGGACCCATGCTCTAATTATTGTCTTATCATGATTGATAAGGTGCACAAATGGATGAACTCCAAAGTGGTCCCTTTATGGTGAAATCCCTCATGGGAAGATGCTTTGCGGATTGAGTTATCCTAGAAGAATGGTTGGACGACCCATTCTTGTATGTGGAATAATGAGATGAATATCAAGGAAATTGTTGGTGAAACTATTCTAGATGGATAGTGATTGTCATGCCATTTTCGGTGGTATGTGGAATGTCACATAACTCCTCATGGTTTGAGAGTTATGGCCTTACGAAGATGAAGGACCCCACATGAAGGCTTGAAGCCGCCAAGGTCAAAGAAGTCAAAGTGAACTAAAAGAAGAAATCATTATTTAAATGATAAAGTAAAATGACAAAGTCAAGGTGGATTATTTAAATAATAAAGATAAGTGACAAAATCAAGAAATGATAAAGTAAGGTGACAAAATCAAGAAGGAATATTTAAATGATAAAGTATTGGAGAACTTTCTATTTATGGAAAGTGGTTAACCCTAAAATAAGGAAAATAGGTTAAGTGACCTAGAA
>JASDQU010420968.1:0-10194 GCA_032191745.1 Picea mariana
GTGTATGTTGTAGGCTTCCTTGATCGTGAAGGTGCCAGCGTTGGAGTATCCCCATCTTAAGGTGTCCGCCCCTTCCTTGATTGGAATCTTGCGCCTTTTGGCTTGATTGTGCCAGCTTTCTAAGTTGAAGTTTTCAGGGACACCAAGATCTTGATGCGTGATTTTCCATTGGCACCATTGCGAGTGCTGCTCTTGAGGTTGCCAGAGGTCCTTGACTTTGAGGGAGGTTTGTGGGTCAATGGCATCTCGCAGCGCAGCTAAGTCTTCTGAATCATTTAGCGGTTTGAATTGCTGCCAGGAGTCTTGCCAGAGCAGGGCGCTCTCCCCATCCCTGATCTCCCAAAAGGCATGGTTTTGAATTAAGGTGCGGTTGTGCCAAGCGATGTTCCAGATATTGGAGCCTTGGAATCTGGCATTGTGCCTGATCAGCTGATTATCAGGTGTCAGTGGAGCATATTTAAGCCTCCACATGCGCGCCCAAGCTGTAGCAGGTTCCTTAAGCCAGCGCCACCAAATTTTAGCGCCCATAACTTGGTTAAGTTTCCCCGAATCTCGAAGGCCTAAACCGCCTTGACTTTTTGGATTAAAAATTTTGTCCCAGCTTACCAGGGCCCACTTTTTATTTTGCTGGTGGCCATGCCAGAGGAAATTTCACTTCAAGGCTTTGATAGTCTTTAATACATGTTGGGGAGCGGCTAAAACTGTGAAAAGATAAGTGGGTAGTGCTTGCAGGACCGACTTAAGGAGAACTAGACGGGAGGCTAAGTTGAGGGGTCTGAAGGTCCAGTTGTTGAGCCAGTTAGAAATAGAGAGGATGAGGCTTTCCCAGGAGATAGATCTAGCAGAGGCACTTGTGAGGGGGACACCTAGGTAGTTGGACGGAAGGGAGCTCCTTTGGATGCCGAGGAGTCTGGAGATATGCACCTGAACCGGAACGGGGGTATTGAAGAAGTAAAGATTGGATTTGTCCAGGTTCAAAGACATGCCCGAGGCTTCTGTAAAGTCAGAGAGGATGGTGTTGAGAGCGAGGGCTTCCTTTGCCGAGGGGGAGTTGAGAAGGAGCGTGTCATCAATGAACTGACTGTGAGAGAGGGCAGGATGAAAATTGTGAAGAGGTAGACCTTTGAGGGATCTATCTGCTATGGCTGCCGAGATGGACCTGCCTAAGCCTTCAGCCATGAGCACGAAAAGGAAGGGTTAAATGGGGTCGCCTTGACGGATTCCCCGAGAAGGTGAAAAGGGCACAGTGGGTACGCCATTGACTAGAATGGAGAAGAAGGTGGAGGAAATGAGGTTGAGGATCCAACCGATCCAGTTCTGATCAAAGCCAAAGGAGGTGAGGACTGCCTTGAGATATTTCCAACTGGCTCTGTCAAAAGATTTAGAGAGGTCCAATTTAATTAACATACCTGGGGTTTTGGAGGTTTTGAGCGAGTGGATGACCTCATGCGCCAAWATGATRYTGTCCGYGATTTGYCGTCCYTMYACATACCCYGACTGCTCCTTTGAGATGACATGAGGCAGTATTGGTTTCAGCCGATTAGCGATGACCTTTGTGATAATTTTGTAAATCACATTGCAGAGAGCGATGGGCCTGAATTGCTTCGGAGTGGTGACTCGCTCTTCCTTGGGAATGAGTGCGAGGAAGGTAGCATTGAGAGCTGGAAGAACCACACCTGAAACTATGGATTCCTCTACCACCTTCCAGACGTCTTTTTTGATCAGATCCCAGCAGAAAAACTTGCATCTTAAAATCATACTATGAGATAAATTAAAAATATTACACTCCAAATCAATTTTTTTACTTTTTAAATTTAATTCAAAATATGGATTAAAATGTCGATTATAAATAATCACAAAAAAGTTTTTATTATTATAAAAAAGTTTAACTCTTTTAAATGAAATTAAAAATTCATATAAAATGATCTTCCTCTCCCTAATCTGTAGAGGGTTGGCCATTCCCTCGAGGAAATTGGCCTTAAGGAGGTTAATTAACACTCACAATCCAAATGTCATACTCTTGCACAAGATCATGACAAACTAAGGAAAAATTGTTCAAAACCTCTCTAAGATATTTAAAGGATGGGACTTAAGTTCCATGGATGGTTTAGGTAGTTTAGGAGGGTTGGTTATAGGGTGGAATACAAATGTTTTTTTCTCTATAATTTGTGGGATTTTCATTCAAGATTAGTTGGCTCCCTTTCTTCTCTTGATCAAAGGAAAGTTTTCAACTGCTTGAATATCTATAGGCCCTATACAAATCGACAGAAGTATTGGGAATGTCTTTTTTCAAAGTCATGGTTTTGGCAAGGGATGATAATTTTGGGAGGAGATTTTGATTTTACTCCAGGCATCTCTAGCATCTCTAAGATATGGGGTCAGTGGCCCAACCGAATACTCTCTCATAATTTTTTGTAAGAATTTTGGAACAACTTGGTCTGCTTGGCATTGATCCTGCCAATCTTACCCCCACATGGACTAATAGAAGGATAGGGGAGGCTCGGATAGCCAAACGGCTCAATAGATTCTTGGTTCCAAAATATGTTCTGGATGACTCTCTTAAAATCAAGCAATGGGTGTAATCGAGAGGGGACTCTGACCACAACCCAATTATGTTGGAAGTGGCCCCTATTATAGGAAAATCCCCTGTCTTGTTCAAATTAAACACAAAATGGATAAAAAAAAGGATTTCATCCAAATTCTTAAGAATGCATGGGTCCCTTTCAACAATTTGCTTCAAGAATCCACATCCATTTAGTTCTATTTGAACCTATGGATAAACAATTGGCTATCAAATAGTTTAAACACAAATGAGAAAAAGATGAAAATCTCCTCTAATAGGCAGAGGAATCCATCTCCTCTAGACTCTCTTAAGAAGGATTCAAATTTATTTTGGATGCACAAAAAGAGGAGCTTTTCTAGTGGGAAAATAAAAGAATAAAGTTGTCGATAGATAGAGAAAAGGAATGGTGCCTAAAAAGAGGAGCGATATGGCTAGAGGCCAATGATGAAACATAAAATTCTTCATTACTATGCTAAGTGTAAGAAAAATTCCAACTCAATTAGAGAAAATGACAAAGGGGGCAAGTCCTGGGTTGAAAATCTTAGTGACATCACTTTGGAAGGGGTCTCCCACTTTCAATTTTTTTTAAAGAGGACAACAGAGCCACAATTGATGCCATTTTTAGAATATATAGTTTATTTTCCATATTCATTGATATGGAAGATAACCACCATCTCATGGCAGAAGTAGCGATAAAGGCACTGCTCAAAACCCTTCACAAATTTTAGAAGGATAAGCGTCAAGGTCTAGATGGGCGACCCATAGAATTATTTATCAATTGCTATGAGTTCATTGAGGTGGATTTATGCAGGGTAGTAGAAGCAACTCGTCTTTCAAAGAAGGTCATGGTTTCCTTCAATACCACATTCACTATGCTTATCCCAAAGATAGACAACCCCACAAGTTTTGAGAACTTCCACCGAATTTCACTCTATAGTGCCATATATAAGATCATCTCCAAAATCATCTCTCATGGGATCAAATAAACTCTCTCTAAGAAGGTCTCTCAAGATTAGTTTAGCTTCCTTGAAGGGTGCTAAATACACAAGGCAATTGGTGTTGCCTATGAAGGGTTACACATGACAAAAAAAAAAATTGAAGGTCCTGATAGTCAAATTTGAATTTTCCATGGCCTTCGACAAAGTTAGTTGGATTTTCCTCTAACTCATTCTAATCCATATGGGATTCAACCTACACTTTGTGGCTTGGGTTATGTCTTGCATCTACTCGATGACCTTAATATTCCTAATCAATGGATTGACCTCACCTTTCTTCAACTCTGGAAAAGGCGTTTCTCGGGGTTTTCCTCTCTCCTCTCTACTATTCCTTCTAGCCACAAAAGGATTAATCAAGGCTCTTAAGGCATCGACAACAAATTACTCTTTCAAAATATTCTAATTGGACATTCTTACTATGTTTCAAATTTACCTTTTGTGGATGACATCCTAATCTTTTTTGACAACTCAAAACATATGGTGGATAAACTCAAAGAAATCCTAGAACAATTTCACATAGCCATGGGAATGGTAATAAAATCCTCCAATTCTCTGGTAATAAGATAGGGTCTCTCTGAGCAAGAAAATCACTACTTAACCCAAACTTTCCCCTTCATGACCTCATATTTTAAGCTCAGTCTCAAGTATCTGGGGTTTCTCTTAAAGGAAAACCTATACTTGAAGGGAGATTGGCAATGGCTTATAGACAAGACCGAAAGAAAACTAAACACTTGGTGTAATAGATGGTTATCTTGTGGAGGTCATATTGTTGTGGTAAATTTTTTCCTTGAGGCCATTCTGGTCTTTTGGATGTCTTTGGCTTGGATATCTAAAGGGATCCATGAAAAAATTCACCAACTTTGCTACAAACTCATATGGATAGGAAACCAGGAGAAGAAAGGAATGACATTGGCTGGCCATCCTAAAAGACAAAGAGGTTGGGGCCTCAAAAATATTTTCCTTTTCTCCAAAGCCCTTACAGCCAAGAACATATGGAAACTAATTCATGGAAAGGGCTACTAGCATAAGTCATGAAGAAAACATATCTCGGCCATCTATCTATCAAAGACTGGATCCACACCCCAAACATGAAAGTCCAATCCTCTTCCATCATCTGGAAAGCCACCACTGTGACTTTCCCATCTAGTTTGCGCTATCCTTTTAAGCCGAGAGAAAATAAATCCATATTTGAATGATTGAGTATGTATAATTCGAGTGTCCCAAGGGTTTTTCAGGTGTTGAATCCACTTATACATTCAATAATGCAATTTAAACAACAGAAAATGATACTTTCATAAATTCAAAAATTCAAAAAGTCAAATGTTTAGACAAAGCCATAAACTAATATGAGTGAACGTACATAATTCATATTGTGATATCATAATTCTTTTAAGGGACATAGAAATATATGATTCTTAAGAAAAACAAATTTTCTCTTCAAAGTTAATATTTTTATATTTTAATCTAATATTTATAAGTTATTATTATTATTTTTTTTCATAATATTACAAACTACTTTATTACACTATTATTAATATTATTAAATTTTATATTTTAATGTAATATTTATAAGTTATTTAAAATTTTTATTTTAGTTTATAATATTTTTTTACAAGAGTCGGGGAATTTTGTATTAAAAAGGTGTGGATCAATCCACTATAGTACAAAAAAAGGCATTGTTAGGCCTTCAGAATTTAGTTTCTTTGAAAATTGAGACTGCTATTACAAAATTTGTGTCCACAGATTTGCCAACTTTCCTAACTATGACTTTTTTGTTGTATTTCGTGGAATACAACCTATAAAAAACTTCATTTATGCATATTGTTAAATAAAACATAACTCTTAAAAATTACAGTATCATCTACCCGGTTCCTATTTGACCTCCAGATGTTCATGTCGCTCCCAATTTGCATCCATTGGTGGCTTTTTGAGGTCGGGAACTTGATTCACAGTGGTCGTTGATAGATTTCTTGATGCTTCCTAAGTGTTGTCGGGGTTGTTGGGCTTCTTAGATTTGTTCTCCATCCAATCTAGATGTCCTTGCAGGTTCTCCATTTGACTTTGTTGGTCCTCAATTTGGCTGTGTTGAGCGAACACTTCATCCTGCAATATTTGAATGAGATGTCAGTGTTGTGAGAGAGTTTCAAGCTCGAAATTCACCATCGAGCTGATTTCTCCCAGATGAATTCTCAGTTTTTGGTACCCAGAAGATTCCTTCTCTGAATCTTGTTGTCCTTTTCCTACAATATAATCCAAATATTCTGTGGCCCTTGGCGCCTTGAGAAAATTTTGCCTGTTATCCATGGTGCTAATAGGTTGGTGACACTTGAAAAGAGTGTGGCAAGGGGGGATAGACTAAAACCCGAAAGTGAATGGGGAATCAATGGGAATAGGAGTAGAAAGGGAAGAAGCTTTGCCCAGATAGAGTGGAGCTGGAAAACACAGAGAAAATAGGAAGCTCAGAGGGGATGAAAGAGAGAATTCAAGGAAGGAGCATAGGGAAAACACTAGAATGAACCCAAGGAGAACTCAAGAAGACCACAGTATAAGGAAGTTAGGCTAGGAACGTTGATTTATAAACCCCCAAATCACAAACACTGGTGAATTCATGACAGACAGATAGGGAAGGACCCAATTGATAGAATGATGAGAAGATCTGGGAAGTACTCGACTTTCCTGGATCACTGTACTTGGATCCTTCGCAAACCCAAACAAAGCACTGAATTTGTCATCATTCAAACATCTTCATGTTGTGTCAAGCCTTCTACACACTCGAAAAATCTAATCCAGAGCTTTCATATTCTTGCTACACATGAGTTCGACTGAGTGGGTGAAGTTACCACCCCTTTCCATGAGGAAGTGGGTGTACCATTTCCTATTAGCATCATTGATCACCTATCGCTCCTTAACTCCTGCCAGCTACCTTCTCCACGTGTTGAATCACATGTAGGTTCTATGTTTTCCATCTGAAATCCCTAGCGTGCGGTGGGTCCTGGTCATATTGGAAGAGACGATCATTGGGGGGGTGGGGGAGAGGGCTATACATTCCTCGCCATCCACTCCTAATATTTGGGGTGGTTTTCCTATAGCAAATTTGGCCATTTTATCAACCTCGACATTATTACCTCTAAGGACATGAATTGTTTTTACCTTCAAGGTCCTCGAGAAGAGGCAGATTCTGTCTACGACCCTTTTTAGACTTAGATTTTTTGGATTGGAACCCGAGATCATCATTCTTATGATCATCTTCAAATCTCCTACTACATTCAGAGTTGGAATTTGTCACTTCTCTGCCAAATGAATACCTTTTAGAAGGGCACAAGCCTCAGATTTATTGTTGGTTTCCCTCCCTAGATTCCAGTAGAAATTCAAGATTCTTTTTCCTTTGGGTTGAAAGAGAACCCCCCCACCCACACCTGTCTCCCCTGAATTTTCTTTAGAAGATCCATCAAAGCACAAATTCTGGTCTAGTTGGATTTGGATCTAGTGGTCAAATTTGAAGGAAGAGTGAAGCTTCCATCAAGATCACTACAAATAACTATGAGAAGGATGAAGATTGGATTTTGAGATCCAAGCCTTCTCAGAAGTGTTCCAATTAATCAGATTCTCTATGCTCAAATTTTTGATGTTCATTACCTCTGTCAGCTGGGTTGTGGCCTTACATGCAAAATTTTTGGGTTGAGACTTTTTATCTTGGAATATAAATTTATTCCTTGCTAACCAAATCTTCCAACACACAAATTTGGGCATGGATTTCCACAACCTTTTGAAAACTAGCTTTCCATGAAAGGATCCTTGGTAATATTTTTCCCAATGTCCCAGACAAGAGCTATAATTAGAGGGCCACCTTATCAGGTGAATCATTTCTCTGTAACCAAATTCCCATACTTTTATAGAAAAGGGACACTACCAAAATAGATGTTGGCTTGATTCCTGATTTGTTTCACGGAGAGCACTATTTTATTTTATAATATTACAAACTACTTTATTAAACTATTATTAATATTATTGATTTATGATTTGATTTTAAAATTTCATGTTTGTTATACTTTTAAGTATTCAAAATTGTTTTATCGAAATATTAAAAATCTCATGAATATACTTTATGTATTTAAAAGGCATTGTCTAAACATTCGACTTGTTGAATATTTTCACCGAAATTCGGTGAAATAGATCTTGGCAAAATCACTGTTTTTTGTTTTTTAAATTGCAGTTTTGAATGCATAAATAGATTCAACTCTCTAAAAAAACCTTAGGGTACTCCAATTATATAGACTCAATCACTCAAATTTGGAGTTCCAACATTTTTTGACTAGATTTTAGTAAACATTGATTGAAAAATATACCCATAAAAACTCCAAAAGGTCGAACATTTAGACTACGCTTATTTAAAAGGCATTGCCTAAACATTCAAATTTTTGAATATTTTCATCAGAATCTGGTGAAACAGATCTTGGCAAAATCACTATTTTTTGTTTTTTAAATTGCATTTTTGAATGCATAAATGGATTCAACACTCTGAAAACCCCTCAGGGTACTCCAATTATATAGAATCAATCACTCAAATCTGGATTTCCAACTATTTTTGACTGGATTTCAGTAAAAAATGATCGGAAAATATGCTTGTAAAAAATCCAAAAAGTCAAACATTTAGACTATGCTTATTTTAAAGGCATTGTCTAAACATTCGACTTTTTGAATATTTTCACCGGAATCCGATGAAACAGATCTTGGAGAAATCACTATTTTTTGTTTTTTAAATTGCATTTTTGAATGCATAAATGGATTCAACACTTTGAAAAACCCTCAGGGTACTCCAATTATATAGACTCAATCACTCAAATATGGAGTTCCAATATTTTTTTTTTTCCGGATTTTAGTAAAAATTGATCGAAAAATATGCCCGTAAAAACTCCAAAAAGTCAAACACTTAGTCTACACGTATTTAAAAGGCATTGTCTAAGCATTTATGTGCTCTCAATTGTTAGTGATTAAACAATGAATAAATTAGTCAGTTGTTGATATGTACATTCTACCATGTACAACCTTAATTTCCACCCTACATGCCAAAAGGGAATCCAACAAAAGATGAAATCCAAAGCTTGCTTGAGATTTGGGACATTTTTTGGGGTCGTCGCAGGACCTATAGGAGACACCATGCAAGGATCATCATTGGTCATCTATAGTGCAACAGGAAATGATCCTTGTAACCTTCTAAATTCGATGAGTTACGAAGAGATGAGTGATCGATGAGTTGTATCCTCGTGGCATGAGCTTAGGAACTCACATCATTCGAGTTTCTATGAGGTTCTAGAAGATCTAGAAGCTCTCCCAAGCCTCTTCCAAGGATCCATATAAAGAAGGAAATTCTTGAGTAAGAAGAGGAAGAATCATTTGCAAAGTTATGTTGTCTAGTTGCAGAGGTGATTTTTCTATCCACAATAACCATAATCAGATTTCCTAGTTTGATCAAGAAGTTGAGGAGAAGCAAGGAGCAAGGAGCAAAGGGGAATTCTTTCACATCCAAGGTATGATGTTTGATGTATTTCCTACATGTTAATGAATAGTTCATTGGTTTTCCCCTAAATGTGCTTGTATTTTGTTTGCAAATGCTTATATCCGGTCTTGTGTTAACTAGGTCAAGATAGATCTAGTGAATTAAATTCTCCTAACATTATAAGAGCAAGTAGATCAATAGTTTTAATTTGTCTCCTTATGTGTAGGAAGCATATTGCAAGAGTTGGAGATGGATCTCAGGAGCTGCATCATCCAGATACACAAAGAAAACCTTCGATTTAAAGGTACGTTTATTGCCCTTCTTGATTAAAAGGAAAATAATTTTCTTACATCTAGGGAAATTATTAGAAGTCTAGCCCCACTGTCTATATAAGATCAATAGGCAGGTCCTAGGGAGATCTAACTTACTATACTGGTGATATTTCTCCAATAACAGAACTGGTGACTCCACCAGAGAAGAATCTTTGATTCTTCTCTAGATAAGAATTCCTCACAAAATCACTCCACGCTGACTGCAAACTTGTCCAAAACCTCGAGGTGAATCTGGAGCCCCTATCTAAAATGATATTCTTGGGTATCCCGTACAAACGGATGACCTCACTTACAAACACGCATGCCACATCAATGATATCGTAGGTGTCTCTAACTGGAATAAAATGAGCACTCTTGGTCAACTTATCAACTATCAAAAGAATGACATTGTGTCTATGAGATGTGAGCGGCAACCCCACAACAAAATCCATAGAAATGACTTCCCACTTGGACATGGGAACATCATGCGGTTGTAGGAGACCTGCCGGGTGGTGGTGGTTGGCTTTCACTTGTTGACACTCTAGTCAATTGGTGATGAAATGGAATACATCACGCTTCATGCCTACCCAGAAGAAAAGCTTTTTCATGTGTGCGTACATTTTCTTCACACCCGAATGTGCACAATAAAGTGCTCTATGGGCTTCCTTCAGTATGATGCTTCAAATATCCCCACCTTCGGGAATGTACTTCCTTCTGTTGGCAAATATGTAACAGACAACGAATGGCATGAGTACAAGAAGAATGTACAGAGGATTGTTAGCATATTTACAGGCAGCGTATACTTGTCATTGATGGCAAGTACAATAG
>JASDQU010420969.1:0-10225 GCA_032191745.1 Picea mariana
AAAATTACTAATATAATATGCCCCAATTAAGGGGTAATGAGCCAATATTAGGGATTAACACACTCAAAAAGTGTCCTTAGAAATATGAGATGATGAATATTAATTATATAATGATTTATGATATTTATATTGTAACACCCCAAGATTGAGCCCCAATTGTAAATGTGAATGTAAATATGTTTTGTAGGCTGGTGAGCCAAGTGAATATAAACTGGGAGGCTTGTGTGTTGATTAGGTGAGAGATCCTAGACACTAAAGGCCAATGAGCCTATTTTTGTATATGTAAATTATCATATCATTAATATAAATACATCACTGCATGTAGAATGAACACGATAAAAGAGAATGGTGGACTAAGCTCCACTAGGTAGGGATAGGGATGGGGCTAAGAGGCTAGGAAAAGGGATAATATTGGGGGCTTATCTCTATGGAAATAATATTATATTATTATTTCCTAAAAACTAAGGTTGGACATAACCTATGTTATCCTAAGTTCATGTCGGAAGGGAATGAATGTTAAGTGGAGCTCATGCAGCTTCATGAGGACACGTGTATGATTTTGGACATGTAGTTATGTTTGGAAAAATCATCATTAGTGGGGGTTCGCTCCCACTCTTTCCATTCTTCCCATGCATGCACACACTGACACATTGAGCCATGACCTCTATTATCAACCTATAAACATGCATGTGCCTATGGAACCCACAATTATACTTGATTTATCCAGTGTATTTCCTGTAAAAATCTCGACACACCTGTATTTTCCTGAGCCTATGTTGTGTCTTAACGGTTGGTTGTTGTTGCCAATGCAGTTCCTTGGATAAGCATGGATTTATACCATCTTTGGTGTCCTTACCCATTTTTGGGTGCTTCCATCACCTATGGTTTAGATGAATGTTGTTTTTGTATTTTCTAAGGAGATGGATTGAAGAAGAAGGTTGTCAAGCCTGTGAGAAACTCTCTCAAGGTGAGAGAGCTTGCTAGGGAAATGATTTATCCTGGAGGCAGCCCAACAACAAATATAGTTCTCTGAGAATTCATGTCCAACTTGTTTTTGAATCCCTGTAAGGGAAGTGGGGAACCAAAGGACTGATGAGAAGAGAAGGGGCACACTTCTTGGGGTGGGACATGCATGTGGGGAACGAGAGGTTGTAGGTTGTGTGTATAAGTTGGACCTCCTCTAGACATGCCACGTGTAATATGGTTTTGTACTTTTATAGGCCCTATTGTACCAATGGTGATCTAACATGTGTCACTTGACAGTGGGACCATGTGTCACCACCTTAATTGATGAAAATTGTAGTAAGTGGATCCCAAAAGGTTCAGAAGAGTGGGAATTTGACATTCAGAGGAATTGATGGAAGAAGTTGTTGAATCCTTTGAATTCCAAGATCGCCAGAGTGATGTAGCATAATGATGTCACCATGAGTGAGGTGGACCTGTTCATAAATTTGATGTTTGGATGAAATGTTAGAATACATTTTGAAATATGTCAAATTTCACATCGGTTTAGTACTTCACCAGTTCGACGTTTGGGCAAATCAGAGAATGATGAGGTAGAAAAATACGAAGCCTGAAGTTCCGAAGTCAAGAAGCATGGGAATAACATGGCCTCTGATGTCACCTAGGGTGACATGGGAACAATAGATTCTTGCCATGTGTCATCATTTTTCAAGCATTTCAAAGATTGTTCGGGCCAATTGGAGTAGGACATGTGTCACCAATCAAATATGTCCATGTGTCCACTCCTTATTTTTTGCCACGTAGCACCCCCTGGTGTGTGGTTTCTATCAAAGACTCTGAGTTTTTTCCAATTCAACGATATCATGGGAGGTAGTGCAATATGTAGCCTCAAAAATCCCAAATCT
Source organism: Picea mariana (assembly GCA_032191745.1). Taxonomy (NCBI): domain Eukaryota; kingdom Viridiplantae; phylum Streptophyta; class Pinopsida; order Pinales; family Pinaceae; genus Picea; species Picea mariana. The sequence goes on from JASDQU010420969.1 coordinate 1,869, forward strand.
CATAGTCCCAGAGCTCCTTTTGATCGTTGATCTAAATAGTGAATGAGGACCATCGATCAGTACGTCCTCCAGGTATTCTAAAATTTGACATTTGGGAGATTATAGTTGTGCAGTTGCAAAGTTTGCTGAAGCCCGAAATTTCAAAGTCATAGAATACAAAAGTGACATGGAATGTTGATGTCACCTAGGGTTATGTGGACCACCATACACATGCCACATGTCCATCTGTTTCAAGAGTTTGACATGTCATTTGTGCCAATGAGAATCTGACATGCATTAGTAGTTGATTAGGTCACATGTCACCTTTTTATTGATGACATGTAACACCATGAGTGAACTATACTAAGTGATCCCCAGAAGTTCGGTATTCATCGAAATAGGAGTATGAAGTTGTAAGAACCTCTGAAGTGCGAAGCTCCGGAGAGCCAGTTCGAGAGTTCGCCAGCTCGACGTTCAGGAGAAATCAATGAGGAAGTGTAAGAAACCTTCGAAGCCTAAAGTTATAGAGCCTCAAAGTCCTAAAGCTCTATATAAGAACCTATCATTTAGCACTTGGTCACATCCCATGGTCACATGAGATTGGGTGCCAAAGAAAAGGGGCTAATGCCCAAAAAATGTTTTAAAGAATGAAAAGGGCTTAGGAAGGAAGCCTATGGGGTTTTGATTGTTTGTACCTACATAAAAATTGGTAAATAAGGTATTTGAACCTTATGATTGGATCCATAAAAGTTCAAAAAGATATTTTGGCTCTGATAAAGGAGAATAACTGCATAGGTATTGCATCATTGAAAGGAAAATTTGCAATTGTTCATAACTTTCTAATCAAGAGTCAGAATTGAGTAAGGAAGTAATCATTAGAAAGGTCTTGCAAAGAGGATTCTAGGTATTCCACCATAATTAAGGATTGGCCAGCTTATATCACATGAATTCATAAATAATATTGCTGGTGACCATAAAAGAAAATTTGTGCCTATGTTACCAAAATGGTATATTGTGGTTCTAGCTAACACATTTTGATGTATGCTAGTTTTTGGATGTAATGGTTAAATTTAAAACATAAAAATTCTAGAGATGTATATAGACATAAGGAAGAAGGAAAAAGACAGTTCTTCATCTTAAATTTGGTATTTTTAAGAAGTTATTGGATCAAATGTAGGGTTCAATAAGAAACATGGAAAACACAAATGAAATTCTGGTTTGAGGAAGACTTGTTCTATACAGATTGATATATGTATATCAGAATGCTAGTATTTTTATAAAGAAATACGAAATGTATTCATGGAGACAGTGAAAACACCTCCAAATATCATTTCTATAGATTGGAGGTAGCACCTCCATTATTTCTAATAGAGTGCACAGTGGAAGCATGGTATGAAGGTGTTAGGGTCCTAACTTGCACATAGGTAGAAAAATATATTCGGATGTAATAAAGGTCAATATTAATAAGGCCTTGCAATAAAATAGAATAAGTCGAATGTAAGAAGACCTAATATAAGCTCTACTTCTAGAAGGATCTTCCTCTAGATGCTTCTTTTGATAGACATATTTAGTATAAATAGGAGTCGAGGGTATGAGAACCCTAGCTTGGATATTATTGTAATAGAGCTCTACTCAACTCGAGGTTGCCCCCTCGAAGAGGCCCATGAACATTGCTTTTAGAATCAAAGTGCTATTTCTGTTGTTATTATTATATCATTTCAGTGCTAATGTGGTGATTGTTCTGATTATATTGTTGTTATTTTTCCATTTCTAGCATTTTATTTCTGTTCTGCATACTTTTTATATATGTTCTGCATATTACAAGTGGTATCAGAGCACTTTCCTTGGCAGAAATTGTGGGTAATTTTTTTTCAGGGTAGAGACATATTTTGAAGTCTTTAAGCCACAGAGATATGTCGTTACACGCATAAACCCACGGTTGAGGGATTCATACACGCAAGAAATACAAGTGGTTCTTGAGCGCACATCTATTGGCCACCCTTGTAACCCCTATTGGTACCCCTTCGAGTGGTAGTGCATCAGACAACACCTGTGTACGGATTGGCCTTGATTTCCTGAAGCCCTTTTTAGATAAACCGATCGACTACCTGACTGCTATAGTGACACCGAGAACAACACTCAAGAAGATACTCTCTAGTACCTGGGTAGTCTGGTAGTATGGCTAAGGGTATGGTCTATACTCCTTAGTTAGTGCCCTGAGATATTGGGCCGAGTACAACTGTTGGACCCTACACGTATATTAGAGAGCTATAGCATAGGGAAAACCCTTGTCTGTAGAACCCTTGAATACCTAACCCTTGGGGACAAAAACATAAACAAATTAAAACAGACAAGATCTATTGCCACGCAACTGTGTTCGGGTTGCCAAGTAACTACACTTTTATTCCTGGTTAAGCATTTGGGCATTTCATCACTGTAGTATTCTTCATACCAGAGTATAACTCACCATTATTTGAGACCTATTTAATTGGATTCGTCTCTTCTCCCTTATCACATTCATACATATCATTTTTTGGAAAAAGTTTTGACCCCACCCGCCTCTTTTCAGTTCCCTCGTCCTCATGGCCCATACCCATAGCCAAGACTTGGAAGCTCACTTCAATACCTTGCAATCTAGTCTCATCGAGACCCAACAAGAAGTGAAACAACTCAATGCCAATGTTTCTGCCATCAATACAACCATGTAGTCCTCAATGGAGGAAATCAAACAAGACTTGACCATCCAACTTGAATCTGTCTTTCCGTCACTTTGCACCAAGCTTCATATCCCTATAGATAACCCTTCCTCTGACTCACCCCCACATATTTAAGGTGAACATTCCTCTCATTCCCATAACTTTCATCACCATGACTTTCAACGTGACCTATGCCTTCCGAGGGTGGATGTGACCAAATTTGATGGCTTAGACCCCACTGGTTGGGTAACCCAAATGGAACATTATTTCTCTTTATATGACATTATAGATGACTTGGCCAAAATCTAGTATGGTGTTCTTGACGCAGACCCTTCCCCACCCCAGGCAGGGATCGACACAGGATCGGCCTAAATATCCTCAAGAGTTGAACGAACTCTTTGATCTCCCCACGGGGAATCACACACAGACACAAGTGAATATCCACAGGTCCTTTTGTAAGTCTATGGGTGTAAAAAATCACCCAAGCACTAACTCCCCTACCACATTCCCAGCAGGTGTGACCATGCACTAGCTCAAAGGAGTATCTCGCTCATCACAGGCTCGGGAGTTATGATGCAAAGCGCCCCAGATTTCATCGTCTAGAATGTTGATTCCTGAAACCCCAAGGAGGGTTGGAGGATGACAATCCCATCCTTCGATCCTACAACCATGCTTCCAACATATATGACCACAACCCTAACCCAAATGGGGTATTGACCCTCGTGACTTCTGCACTCGAAATACAATGTCCACACCTTTGGAACCCCCAATATGTAATGTGACGAGGGGGTAGATCTAATAGCCCTTCTGCTCCGGGATCCAACAGTCTAGATCTCCTTTCTAAAATCTCGCAACTTGGTGATTTAAGTTATCAAGGAGTGTGCCTGTCCTCCAGTTTCACAAACCCTGATCTCCCGAGATCGGCTGACAATCCTGATAAATCCTGATCAACAACCCCTGTTTCATCTTGAATTTCACATGGTGGGTGACCCCTATCGTTAACCTCCTTACAGTTCTTGGTTGATCCAATGGCTCTCGTAAATTCATTGGTTCTCCTTGGAGAACTCAATTTGTCCACCTTGACTTCAACAACTCTCGAATCCAAAGTCTTTGCTGTCGATACTTGGACTTGCCTCCTTCTCTGTGATGAATTCAACCTTCCTTCCTCCCTTAGCAACTTATCGAACGCACCTGTCCTTCCTGGATTTAAACTTCCCCTGAAGACTTCTTGGGCTCAAACATCCCTGCACATAGACCTCATGCACTTAAATATAACTTCCATTTATCTGTGATGGGGGCTCTGTGCAGTCCTCACAACAGAGACTCTTCAACCATTTTGTGAAGTTGAAAGAGTTTAATCTTCTTCCCCAGCCTGCACACTCCTTGCACGACTCTATGCCTTGCTTACACTTATGCCTTGCAAAATCACAATGGTATCCCTTCTGATCTTTATATGAGATAAATCTCACAACCTGGTCAACACACTCCCTACGGATCCTCCACTGCACTCTTTTCACTTTCTCTCGACGCCCTCCTAGCAGAGCTTCACAGAATTCACCCAATTCTATCTTCTTTGTGCCTTGTTCCACACAACCTCCAACCTCCAAGGTGTTAAGCAACCTTGAGGTTTCTCCTTGAGTCCATGACCTCTGTTGGTTCGCCCTCCTGGCACATCTTTGTCTGAAATTCCATAGAATTCATAAATGCACTCCTGCATTGGCTTATAGAGACCGCAATACTCTTTCATGCAAATCCTTTGCATGAAGCCACAAAGAACCCATACCTAGAATCAAATAACTCACATATAGATAGAGAAGTCTATCTATCACCTACAAATGTAAACTAACACACATCTACAGCTTGAATAACACATAAAAGAATTCATTCATGAACCCATAAACATACACAAGAATAAATGAAGGAAAAACTGCTCTCTTTTTGTATTAATGAAATGTCTGTTTACAACATGGGCAAGCTCAAAATTTTACAGAGTCTCTTCTCTCTCTCTTCTCTACTATTACTCTACTGCTCAACTCTACAACATCCAATTTCTAGAATGATACAATCATACAATCGAGGGTGTCTTTTTTCCCGTTTTCCCTCCTACGCTTCTAAGCAATCTAATCAACATTAACAACTACCTACTTCACATTTAACACACATAAATTCCTTTTACAGTCAATGGATGGAAATCATGCACAAAATTTGTTTCAAATATCCCAGAAGTAAATGCAAGTGTGCCTCCCTATCTATTACATTAATGCCCTTTTTCATTCAAATTTAAAACATTTTTCAAAACGTGCATTGGTGGGTTTCCAGTTGTCCTTGCTCTGGCGCTTGCTTTGTTGGCTGCTTACGATGCTCTTGCATCTGTTCTTCATCTAGATCAAGAACATTGGCAATGGTGGCAATGGATTAAAACTTCCCGTCAAGGGTATATTTCTTGGACACACTTTGTGGTAGAGCTTTATGAATTCTTTGAAACTAACACCAACCATTTGGGTTGTTTGACAAAGTTGAAACAATCATGAATAGTGGAAGAATTTATATATGCCTTTGAGCGCCTGGATTTTTAGACAGAGGGCATGTATGATTCCTTTTTTCGAGAGTGTTTTATCAGTGGCCTCAAGGATGAGATTCAGGCCCATGTCCTCATGGCTCAGCCTTAGAGTTGGGTGGAGGCTACTACAAGAGATAAGGAAGCACAACAGGTTGTATCTTCTCAAAACCAGAAACCCACCTTTATCCCTCGCCCTAAAACAATAAATCCCACTACTCCCTCCGCTCCACTAAAGATCCAAAAATTGACCAGGGTTGAAATGGATGAATGCCAACTCAAAGGCCTTTGTTATAATTGTGATGAAAAATATTTCCTAGGCCACAAGTGTAAGGAACAAAATATTTTTATGGCCATCTCCGAGGATATTTTAGAAGAGGATGTTGAAACTCCTCTTGTGTCTAAGTCACCTGAAACCACTAACATAACCCCTCCCTCAAACCCTCCAGAAGTCAAACCAATCATTTCCCTCAATTATCTCACTGGCTTCTCCACTCCCCAAACCCTCAAGATAACTGGTTACATCAAGCATCAGAAGGTCATCATTCTGGTTGATAGTGGAAGCGCCCATAATTTTATTCTTCACCGAATTTCCCAAGAAAATCATTGCTACATCCATGTCGTAAATAATTTCCAAATCATGATTGCCAATGGTGGCTCCATGAAATGTGGAGGGCATTGTGAAATGTGCGTCTCCAAATCAGTGACTACCACCTGAAATATCATATGTTTGCTATCAACATGGGTGGTTGTGACATTGTGTTGGGTGCAGACTGTTGATACTGAGAGGGGGGTGAATCAGTATCAAGTAAGATTTAAAACCTTTTTCAACTTATACGTAAAACATTCAATTATATCCAATGAGCAGTGAACAATAGTATAAGAGTTACACCAATACACCACAATACACCATGCACAATATATGAGAAATAATAAATAGTTATTGTTCAAGGGAAGTAATGACTTCCAAAGGTGGCTACAACTTCCAAATGTAAAGGGATGGATAAACCTCCAAGAGGAATATGCAATCCTCCAATATCAAGAGAATGTTTAACTCTCCATCCTTACCCCTTCCTTCCACCCAAGAACATATGAGAGATAATAAAACTTCACATTAAATTATCACCATCAACCAACCATCACATAGAACCTGATAATGCTTCCTAAGACTTCTTCAATTTATTCTATTCTTCAATTCTTAGAATACTATGCTCTTGTAGATAATATTAATCAATTTATTCTATTAAAATTATCCAAGTTTCACTCCTTGAATCCTCCCCAAAAAGAAGTTATAGAGATAATGGTAGACCTTGTTCAATTCAAGTTTATTCAGGATACCGAACTTGTAAAGAATGCCCCGTGCTCAATATTTAACATCGGATTCTGAAACTCACACACAAGAAACTAGCATATATACTATTTCAAATTCAATTTTTCCCACTTCATTTGGACTCTCTATGAATACTTTATGACTGTTTTACCCGGAACACCTGTTTATTGACTAGCTTCAGGATGGGTCAAAAACCCTATTGTCCACATAGTGTATCTCCATAATTATAGCGAATCAAGAGATGAAAATTTTACCACATGTAACTTGATATGTCTTCTTGATGCCATAGCAATTTCACCATCTGAATCATTTTAGAAAAAACATTATAGCAAAAATGGTAAGATGACCTGAAAATAACATACCTTAGAACACATCACCAAAAGACTTCATCCTCCCTTGAAATCCAGCCTTCTTTACTTATGATTTCCTCTTAAATTTAACTTATCTATCAAATTAATGCATAATGATATTTATTTATACCATTTATGTCACTTCATTTTAACATTAGGGCCGACCTAACACTTTCTTATTTTGTAATTCTTTTCTTCAGTTATCTTCAGGGCGTACATGTACTTCCTTCTTCAATTCACTTTGTCATCTTCAAAAATTCATTTCTCCTCAACCATGAGGATCCACATGATGTGCCACATACCACCAGAAACAACATGATGCATACTATCCATCCATGGGTCTTGTATCTACATGTGCATTTTCCTTCATGTCCAAATACCTTCATCAATCTTGCGGTCCAAAACCCATGACTAGGGTTGAAATCGATGACAACAACCAATATTCCAACAATATCCCCCTTTGACATTGATAGCAACACTCATGCTCCCCTTATCATCATGATCCCAATTTCTCTCCCCCTTTGACATCAATGGCAAAGGGTAGGTCTTCTCCCCCTAAGTTTAATGGAAAAAAGTAACCTTCTTCTTTGGGACTTCTCCCCCTGAACATGTGGCACTCAATAATACTTCATCCTTATTTTTGGCCTTTGTGACTTTTTCTTCCTTGGAATAATTTTGTGTGGCTTATGTATTCTCTCTCTTCTTCATGTATAAGATGTATATGTTGTTTGGTCTTCTTGTTGCAGTTGCAACCAATCTTCCTGAGTTATTTTTTCTGATTTTACATTTTCGGGAGTCAAACGTAAGAGTGTATCCTTGATCACACATTTTACTAACACTGAGTAGATTATTCTTCAAGTCTTCAACCAATAGGACATTATTTTCTTCCAAGTTCTACTACACCTTCTCCAAGTATTTTGGCAGATGAGTCATCTCCAAATGCAACATTTCCACCCTTTCTCTTCAAGCTGATGAATTTCTCTTGATCCCCGGTCATGTGTGAAGAACATCCATTGTCTATGTACCATTCCTCTTCTTATTTACATTCTTCAATGGTTAATTCTATTCAACAATCTTCATTGTTTGGAATATCTTTCCTTCTCCATACTGTGGTTGGCATAAAGACATCTTCATTCATATATCTGCAATCTCGTGCTTTGTGTCCAAGATAATTACATTTGTAGCATACAATATTTTTGTCCATCAATGGGGAAAATGAATTATAACTTTTGTTGACAAATCCATGATTATTTCCATATCTTTTATTTACACCATTCATGTTTCTTGCGTATTTGTTCCTTTCATTGATTCTGTAATTAATTTCCTTATGTCCAAAATTTTTTCAACTATAACAATGACCAAGAAAGAAATTTTGATACCTTGGAGTAAGTGGCCTTCTTTGTGATATAGTCCATCTGGGTTCATGATCTACTCTTTTGTAGTTT
>JASDQU010420972.1:0-10156 GCA_032191745.1 Picea mariana
AGACTTTGGTGGATTTAAGGGTTGTTTATTACATATTATAAAAATTTATTATGATATCCATATGAATTTAGAAAACAATTTCTACAACAACAATATCTAGCCACATAAATGAACAAGTAAACCACCCAAAAATTAGTCAATAACTAGTAGAACAATTACCAAGGTTTACAAGTGAATTTCAACAGTAGAATAGTTAGCAAAGATTGAACGAATATGTTTTTTTTTTATCGCTAATGGTTGTGTCATTATTTTTTAACAATAAAGATAACTACTTTGATAAAGATTATGAACTTAGGGAAAAAGAAATCTTGCAACATATGGAATCAATTCCAACTTAGACAATTGCAATATCTCAACAATTCACATATACCAATGCAATCATTCTATATCTCCAATGCAAATTAGACTAGTTCCAAATCAATTGGAGCTATGAAGTCTCTTGTGTAAGAGCTAGTTTTGATACTTCTCTATGGGTGTAATCATTTTTACTCCCTAGATATAAACAAAAAATAGCAAGGTAAATCTAGGAGGGTGTAAGCCTTTTTACTCCTCTTAGCAACCTTTGAAAAGTAGATTACTCAATGATAACAAGGTACACTTCATCGAGGGTGTGCGCATTTATACTCTTTCAATTTTTTAGACATATTTAGCTTGAAACAATAAGAAAAACACAATTAATGCAAAAATTCCTTACAAATTCCAAGAAAAACAATGAAGAAACCCTTTCTCATCAAGCATATTCCACCAAAATTGCCAAGAACAACAATCCAAGAGATAGAACCTTAGCCTCCTTCTCCAAAAGACAAAAAATAGCATCCAAATAGAACAAGAGAGAGAGAGAGAGAGAGAGAGAGAGAGAGAGAGAGAGAGATATGCGATTTTCCCAAGCAGGGTTAAAATTTTACCCAACAAGTATGTAATTCTAAAGTGAGCTATGCCAAAATTAAATTGACAAGACCTTTATTTATACAAGATCTTGTAAAACCAATTTGTCCACTTTATCTAAAGTCAACCACAAATTAGGGAGTTCTACCTCCTCTATTTGTCCTTTACAAATTTAAAACCAAAATTACAAAAATAAAATCCCCTTTTAGGGGTGATGTAAGGCCTCTAACNGACCTTTATTTATACAAGATCTTGTAAAACCAATTTGTCCACTTTATCTAAAGTCAACCACAAATTAGGGAGTTCGACCTCTTCTATTTGTCCTTTACAAATTTAAAACCAAAATTACAAAAATAAAATCCCCTTTTAGGGGTGATGTAAGGCCTCTAACATAGATGTTTTGGCCTAGGTTGAATATCATTAGGCCTCCTAAGGCCATAAACCCTAACATAAATTTATCTAGTGCCTACCAAGTGTCTCTCTCTCCATCAAACCAATCCACATAATCATCAACCATGAGTAAACCCATCAAAACCATAATCCCATGTGATGTATAGGGCATAGAAGGTGGTTTTTTGGGCCTTCCAAGGAAAACGTTCAGGTGTAAAGGATGGACCATGATCATCCCATGGTTTCAAAGTTCCTCCAAAGGAAACATTACTCTTTCCTTTGGTCTAAGGAGAGGGGGGGAAACATCCAACCTGTGGGCTTCATGCCCCAATGAATGTCCATGAAACCTTCTGCCACCATGATAATATTTCCAGATGGCAAGACCCTGCAAAGACAAAGAGATTCACCCTCCAAGGGCCGACAAGTCAAAAGTATCATCCCAAGTAATACATATCTAATAAAATAACCACCCAAACATGTGCATAAAATCCTTCCTTTTCAAAATAAACAAATTATGAAAGACCTTATACAAATTATCAAATCTTTGTATGGGAGGGTTGTCATGGTGCCCTATTGGGTGAATCATTTTCCAAGTCTAGGAGTGTTTCCCAAGAATACCCTCTCTAATTCATGCAAAATAGTATGAGGTGGATGGGGGTGTAACTTTTGGGCATGGGGTTTCTTGACATACAAGGGATCATATTGTCTCATTTATGGGTTCCTTTGTTGAGGGCTAGACACTTCCTTTAGCTTTTTTTGTTTCTAAAACATATTTTTCCAAGCCCTTTATTAGTCATTCATTTTGCATGTGTTTCAAAGTTGAATATAGCAAGGGGAACTAAAAGGAAATCCATATCCCACATACGCTCTACCTTAGTTTGCATGATTTTCCAAGTTGATGAAAACAAGGGGCACTAAAAAGAAATGCATAGCCCACATATGCTCTACCCTATAAAAGATAATTGATAAATTAGTTATTTATTTTATGGGTCCCTCATTTTTTTGAGAGGTGCTTCATTTGTCTCGAGATTCCTGGGAGATATTTTATTGCATGATGTTTTTTCCAGTGCACCTCCAAGCCTAGTGGCCCCTTCTTCCCATGAAATGAAGTACATGTCCTTCTTGGGTCAATAATCCTAAAAACCTAAAATATGGGGAAACATAGGGAAATAAGTAATGGAAGGTGGCAAGTATAAGCAGGAATGATACGATGAATCTTCAAGGAGACCCCGTAGTAGTAACCCTATTCCTGAGGGTGACCCACTTTCTAGGACAACATGTCAACCACAAAGGTGAAATGGTGAAAAAGGTGTAATTTCCAAGAAAAAAAAATTTAAATCAAGAAAGGACCTTTTGCAACATTTTCAAATGCTTAATTTATTAGAATGACACTTTCCACAACACCAAAATTGTTACATCATGGAGAAAGACCTCTTATCCCCTGTGAGCCAAGCTAGGTGTAGTAAATATTGCTACCATCGATTGGATGGTGATGTGTGTTAATATAGGGGCCCCTTCCTTCTCATGTGCATCTTGGTACTCCATGTCTGCAACCTAAGTGACTCAAGACATCATATCCTTAGTTATCCCTAGGAATGGGGAATAACAAGGCTTCATTTGCGTTATCTTCCAGGAGGCTCCAACAAACTTCTCTTCAATAGTCAGGGCTCCCTCTTCCAGCGTACTCCAAACATCCTTTTTAGGGTGTCTAGTTCATTCTCAGTGTGCCCAGGATATAATTGGCTCTCGGTGCAACATCCTGTCCCAGAGAAAACTCAGTTTTGAATGAAACTCATGCCACCGCAAAAGGATCCATCCACAAATGATTCTTCATCCAAAGTCACAACACCCATTCAATATTTATCCATGGATCTACATGAGTTACTCTGTCTACAACAATGTCGAGCTTCAACACACATGCAACTCGATACGAACTTTCAATTTCCTACATTTTTTGGGAAACAGAATGGCGAGACTATTGACTCTTGGCTTCACAGTATTTCCACATACTTCAAGACATGTTCCGAGATGATGAAAGAAACAAAACTTCGGATCACCAGTCTTGAATTGGAGGACATTGTGTAGACTTGTTGGGACACTCTATTGGAGAACATTTCCTTGGTAATCTTGACATGGTCAATCCAACACAACCAAACATCATGACATGTGATGGATTTTTCCAGGCTGTTAGAGAGATCTTGTATCCCCGAGGCTATCAATGTAACCTCCTCACCAAATTGTTGTAGCTCTGATAACTCACCAATCAGTCTGTCTATGGATACATCGATGTCTTCTGTAAACTACACATCCAACTACACATCATAGATCTAGATGAGGTATTAATTAACAAGTTTAATTATGGTTCATTGTTAAGTATCCATTGTGAAGTGGATTTGTTCAAAATTCCTTCCTTGGACAAGGATTTCCTTCAAGCCTTGGCCATGGAACACAAAGTAGTACCTAAAATATGTTCTCCTCAATATCAAGATGGTCCCTCACATACTGGTAATTTTCCTACCACCCCCTCCTCTAGACTACCAGCCTCACCCGCGTCATCTTGTAATGCGCCTTGATGTTCATTTAACAAAACCAATTTTCATTTCTTTTTTCAAATTGTTGGGGACTAAAGAATCTATGCACCAACAAAACATTGTTTGCAGAGGTCGCTAGTGATAATAGTGGAGGCCATTCAAATGTAAGGTGGACTAGGTCCACTATATTATTAAATAAGTCCCACTAGGTTAGTTAATATATTAGTATGAACATAATAAATGTAAGAGGACTTACTACAAAGTTCTACTTCTAGAAGGTCCCTCCTCTAGAGTGTTCTTAGATGGTTAGTAGCACTATATAAATGGGTTCAACCAATGTAATAGGGAAAATAAGAAGAAGAATTGTTGTATTTGGAGAATGCATATGATTAGGAGGTTGCCCCATCGAAGAGGCAAGTGACATGAGAGGATCCCTTCCATAATAGGATATATTATATGGTGTTTCCCTTCCTCAATGGTTTTTTATAATAATAAAGAGTGTGTTTTCTATATCTCTCTTGGATATTTTTTCGGGATTTTATCTGGAAAACTTTGGTACTTAACTATTGATATCAGAGCACTTTCTTCGCCCACAAAAAGGAGAATTGTTTTTTCTATTTTTGAAGATTTTTTTTTTTTTTTAAAGAGGGTTATGAAATTACATAAAAATAATGTAGATCTGTATGTGTAATTTGTAGAATATGCTTGTAAATATGAGTTCCTATTGAAAAAAAAACAATTTAAAAAACAAGTATTCGAAACAGAGCATGAGAAGTAAAGTTATGAACATTTTAAAATCTGTTATTTTCAGGGGTTTTCCACGGACGACCGTGCAAATTTACTGATTTCTATAGAAGCCGGGAACAAATTTTCCCAAACTAATTAAAAATATTCTTTCCTCTCACAATTTCACAAAATTAAAAAAAAAAATCGTCCCAATCAGATCTCCAGAAGTAAAGATATCACTTATTTAAAATCAATCATTTTTCAGGTTTTTCATGATGGCGATGGGACTACAGAGCTACTAAATTTTTACAGGGTGTTCAAATTGCTAACATATCAGACACATTGGATATATAATTTTAAGATATTTATTTTGGTATATTATATGTGGTGTCTCCAATGTATATTAGAGTCCTCAATGAACTTTAGTGACAATTGGCAGACTTCTAGGCAGACATCAAGCCAATATTTCACCTGGTGGAGCAAAAGAGGTCTATTCTAAAGGACATCAATGATGAATACACTCAAGACATGTTCTTGGTATCATTATGAGGATGCAAGTGATTATTGGTATATGGATAGTAGTCATTTATTATATGACAACTTCCATCTTTTATTTGATGAATCTACTCCACCTTATAAAGAGCACATTATGGAGAGAAGTTAAGTGCCTTCTTTGAATATTGTTTTTTTGTATTCTCCAGTACAAGTGTGTTATGCAAAGGGGTTTTTGGATATGGAGGGATCTCCATATTTGGATCCACATGACCGGTGTTAGTTTTTGGAGCATCCTTTTCAGGTGGCTATTGAGATCCAATATCTTCAACGTGTAGTTCACATGAACACTTGGATATGGGACCCAATTTTACAATGGAAATTGGACTATCTCAGCATGATGGCTTTACATTTCTACATGGGACCTTTGTTTTCCAGATTACTTAAACAATATGGGCCACACTTATCCATGGGACCATGTTATCTAGTTGTACACCCTCATAAGAAGCATTGAGGACAATGCCTTCATAATGGGGATGGAATGTAGTGTAGCTAGAGAGGTAATGGGTGGGGCCGAAAGGCCCATAGTGATAATAGTGGAGGCCATTCAATGTACAGTGGACTAGGCCCATTGTATTATTAAATAATTTCCACTATGGTAGTTAGATATATTAGTATGAACATAATAAATGTAACAAGACTTACTAAAAGGTTCTACTTCTAGAAGGTTCCTCCTCTAGAATGTTCTTAGGTGGTTGGTAGAACTATATAAATGGGTTCAAGCAATGTAATGAAAGAATAAGAAGAAGTATTGTATTTGGGGCATTTATCTCATTAAGAGGTTTTCCCCTTTAAGTGGCAAGCAAAAAGAGAGGATCCCTTCCATAATAGGATCCATTGTATGGTGTTTCCCTACCTAAAGGGTTTTATATAATAATAAAGTGTGGGCTTTCTATATTAATGTTGGATATTTTCTGGTGATTGTATTTGTAGAACTTTGGTACTTAACATCCTACCGAAGAATATCTATCCCTCATATTGATGACCGATAATGAATCAAGTACCTCTGCTATTCCACTATTCACACATAATTGTTATATTAAAGATGAATTGGCCACCCTCATCATGGAAAATGGTAGCCAAAATAACCTCATGTTTGAGGACATGGTACAATGCCTCCAAATCCCCACCACTCCACATCCAACCCCATACCAAGTTGGTTGGGTACAAAAAGGTGGCCCACATCTCATATTTTTTCAATGTTGTGTGATGACCTTCGCCATTGGCCCGTTTAAGGATACAATAACATGTGATGTCTCCCATATAGATTGTGTCGACTTGTTACTAGGAATTCCCTACCAATAGGCTTGAAACACAGTTTACCACACCAAATATCATCAATACCACCTACAACTTCAAGGGACCACCTATGTGTTCACATATTCTTCTCGTAAATACACCTTGCCACCTACCAAAATGTAGTTCTTAAGCAATTCAATATCAATAAATTTGTATCTTTGTTCTTGGTTCACCCCGTTAAACCCGATAATCTGACTAATCCTACACCTTCGAACATCACCCCCTTTCTCCAATAATTTGTCAATATATTCACATATCCAACAATACTACTCTCGTCATGATCTACTGAGCATTCCATTGTTCTCATTAATGATGTCTCTTTTCCCAATGTCCCTTCCTACCAACTATCCCCTCGAGAAGCTATTGAAATAGAATGACAAATTGGACAACTTATGGAATCATGCAACATTAAACCTTCAAGGTTGCCTTCCACGCACCCCACCTTTATTATTGCAAAGAAATAAAACTCTAAGGGGCACCTAGTGATTCACTACCATGCCCTTAATAAATCCACTATTAAAAACCACTATCCCTTACCCTAGATTGAGTATTTGCTCGACCACTTACAAGGGGCTTGCTTCTTCACCAAGATGGACTTGACAACATGGAATAATCAAGTTCACATGAAGGAAAAAAACACCTAAAAGACAACGTTCAAGTCCAAGTTTTAGATTTTCGAGTGGTTGGTAATGCCATTTGGGATGAAGAATGAGCTAGCCACATTCATACGACTAATCAATGACATATTCATACCTCACATCGGTAAGTTTGTAGTAATTTATTTGGATCATATTTTTATGTTCAATAAATATTGGAAAGACCATCGGTAACATGTACATAGATTACTTGAGCTACTACAAAAACATAAGTTGTAGGTGAAGGATAATAAGTCCTTCTTTGGATAAACTTTCGTCTAATATTTGGGGTTCATATTGGATACACAAATTGTACGACTTGATCCCCGATCGTCGATCGTTGATGGGTTGATGGTCGGGCATCAGACAAATTAGTGAGGAGTTCCATTTCCCAATGAATGTCTCCGACAATTGACAGTCAAATAAATCAATTTAAGAGTTCTACACAAATCGGTCATTGGGGAGTGAGTCAATGGCCAATGATTACGTCGACAGGTTGGGGAAGGAGTTGTGCACATCCAAAGGAAAGTGTCAATTGTCGATGGTCGATAGAGTTAGATAAATGGTTTTTGTTTCTTAGAATTTGAGATCAACGATTGATATTTAAAGGGATATTACAGTAGTAAAATCTTAAGTTTTATGTGAATTTTTTTGTTTTTTGAAGGTCATTAACTCACAAGGCATTTTTGAGGCCCTAAACGACATTTTCAGCCAATCAAAATCCATGAGAACAAAGTATATCAAGGTACACTATATATCAGTATCTCAAATAAAATAACTCTAAGAGAGCTATCTAATGAGATAAACGGTTCGCAAAACAGATCTCTTATGAGAAAGTTACAGCGAAAACATTGAGGCTAACATTTTGGCACCAATTTTACTTCCAGAGGGAATAATTACATGCTCAGAGGTCTAGTTGGGGCACAAGAGTAGTCAATGGAAGGATTATGAGCCATAGAAGCCAATGATGAAGTCCGATTTTGGTTATGGGTACCTTAAAATGCCCAGGAAGAGAAATAAGACATGTGTAGCATGCATGGATAAATTGGGTAAAATGATCTAAACTTCTCTAGACCATAACTTTCATCTTGGAGCTTGGATTTGAGAAAACAAATAGTCATTGGAAAGGTCTTGAGGATTAGAAGACATTTTCCACACAAAAATTTGAATTAGTTAATTAAATTTCTCAAAAACTAATAAATAAATTTATGTAGTTGTAAAAGAGTGTAATTGCAACATGTAAATGGCGTAACCTTTCTCTAAGAATTCTGTTTGAGGCATGAGTATAGTCATTGGAAATATTTTCATAGAGGAATACATTAAGGGAATACAAATTTTAACTGGTGCAATGTGTCCTTCATAAATTGATGAGGAAGTAACACATATTCTCTATGTGGAAATGTTTTATGTTCTACATGTTCTAACAAAAATTATTGCATGAACATTCTTCCAGAATTACAAGTACAGAAAAACAACTTTGGTTCTTATACGAGGAATATAGTTATGGAATTTTCTCAAGGATATTATAGCCATGAGGAATAGGTCAGAGGTATGAATGTGAGCATGGGGAATTCTAAGATAGAGTGAAATGGAAGAAGAGATATACATGATCCTCCCACTATGAGAAGACTACATAGGGAAGTGTGGAGCTATAGAGATAATAATGAAAGGCTTATAAAGGCTCAAGAAGAGATACTTCAAATATTAAACATGTTTCATATTCAAGTTAACAAAGACTATGGTACCAAGAAAGAAACTAGTGCTAGACAAATGTTATCATCTAGATCTAGAAGCAAAATGGATGATCATGGAAATGATAGGTAGTCAAAAGTCATGAGAAGGCATCATCATTCTCCAAAGAAATCCACCAGAAGAACTCATGCAAGTTCAACACCAAGGAGCATCCCAAGAATGTTTCTTATTAGGAGGTAAAGGAGAATGCTTGAGGAAGACATCCTGAAAGGTGAGCTTAGGAATATTAAGCCACCAAATTTCAATGGTGAGCATAGGAAAGGAGAAGAGGTAGAGGCATGACTATTGGAAATTAATAAATATTTCTAGCTGCATTATTACCCCTCCTGGGTAGAAGCTAGGATTTACACCTACCACTTGGAAGGAAAGGAATCCATGTGGTGGGATAAACTTAAGCAATACAAGAGCCTTGATGAGAAGAGGATCTCATGGAGGGACTTCAAGGGATATTTCTATGAGAAATATTTTTCTGAGCATTATTATAAAAGGAAGATGAAAGAGTTTTTTGGACTCAAGTTTGGAACCATGAAAATGGAGGAATATGAGAATTGTTTCTTTGAATTGTGGAAGTATGTTGACTTCATCAAGGATTAGAATGTCAAAATCCAAAGGTTTCTAAGTGTGTTACCCTTCTTCTGTAGTGTCAAGATCCAAGATGATAACCCAAATAGTTTGGATGAGACCATAAGGTGAGAAAGGCATCTTTATGAGCAGAGGAAAGGAAGGCCAATGTTCCAAAAGTCTTGGAATGAAAATATGAAAGGGAAAAATGATCAAAGGAAGAAAGGAATTAAGCCACCTTTTTTTAGAAATAACTCCCAAAACATCAGCAAGGCCAAGTAGTCCAAAATGAGCACAGGACTGCAGATTCATTTGGTAAAAGTCCAAGGAAGGATCTTGTACAATGTTGGGGATGTGAGGGAAATCACTTATATAGGGACTGCCCTCACAAAGGGGAAAGAATGTGATTTTTTCACAATATTCAAGATGATGAAACAATGGAAGACATTGGAGGAAACATGCTAAGGATTTATGCATCCTTAGACAACAAGCAAACATAATATCAATCTCCCATGATTTAAGTGGAAGGTAAGATTGATAACCATCCCATAGCAATTTTAATTGATTATGGAGCTAGACATAGTTACATAAATGATAAGATTGTTGAAATATTTCACTTGCAAAGGAGTAAGCATAAGAAATCTTGGTTAGTTCAATTACCCACATGAGTGAAAAGGAAAATCAATGAGTTGGTTAAATATTGTTTAATAGATATGAATGGAATCAAAACAAAGGTAGATGTAAACATCATACCATTGGGTTCGTATGACTATCTAATTGGCATGGATTGGTTGGAGGAACACCATGTTGTACTAGACTGTTACA
>JASDQU010420975.1:0-10156 GCA_032191745.1 Picea mariana
TGGATACGAAATGAGTTGGAACCTTTTCCAATACGTGTCTTATGAATTATCTCACTCACTCTAGCATCCATTTTTGGTATATGATAAAAAAAAGAACGATTTCAAAGGTCTATGGGTAATTTCAGTTGAACTGAAAAACAGGGTATGCTGCCACCTCAGCCAACTCGACTTGGCTTCAGTAGAAGAAGAGTATTTTTAGCCTTGGAAGGCTGTCTACACATCATCAACAGTCAGCAGAGGAAAATCAGGGATCTACCTCTCTTTGAGGAGATATTCCTTGTATCTTGCAAACTATTTTCACTTTCTATTTTTAGTTAATCTGATCCATGTTTTTAGGATCAGATGGTTGTTTTGTAATCTTATAAATACCTGAACAAGACATGAACCTAGGGTTCAATTTTGGATGGAAGATTAGCTATTGTACCCAGACTTATTTTGCTAATACAAATCACAAGTTTCTTTCCATTTTGGTGGCAGTTTTTCACATTTCTCCTTCACTGTTATACTGTTGTCAAACCTTGAATAGCTGTTATCCTATTGTTTGGTTCATGACATTATAATCAGTCTCTTTAGTTGTTTGTTAAGCCCTGCTTTGCATTGGTTTATGAGCAATCATTTCTTCATCCACTGAAAGCTACCTTACTGTTTAACCAATATTGGAGAGCATTGTCTATTTGTTTATCATATTTATGTTTGAATTCTATTAGCTGTATCGAGTTGTCCCATTAATCCAACTTTACAAAACACAAAAAACAATTCATCTATTAAGTTACCAAGCACCTCTGGTCTGCAACCACAGAGGGTTTCTTGGAGTGATAACAGTTTATATTTGTAAAATAAATTATTTATTTAATACTTTTAAAATACTTTTTCCTTACTAAATTATCTAAAGTTTTCTTCATATTTTACTATCTTAACTTTATTAATTTTCATCTTAAAAATTTGAATATGATGTTATTTATATAACTTTAGTTGATATAAGATATTTTATATAAACCCTTCTTATATAAGAGATGTATGATGTCATTTATATAACTTTAATTTGTATAGGATGTTTCATCTAAACTCTTTTTATCTATTATATGCTTTAGTGTGGTTAAAATATTTTTCTTTTAGTTTTATGATATTGATATTTTAGTTTTATCATATTATTGATATGTACATTCATTTTTATGTGTTATTTTGTACATATTTTCTTATATGTGTTTAAATGTGTTAGTACTTATATGAAGAAAGTTTTTAAGAAATCTAAATAATGTTTTTTACATTCACGGATTTCATTTTTAATAAATTTGAAATTTGTATTACTCATCTTCACTTATTTTCTATTTAATACTTATCATCTTGTTTTTTAAGATTAATTTATAAAGATAAATTATTTTCCCTCTTATTTTCTAAAATAACTACACACTTCTTTATTGAATATAATAAACATTGTAATTCTTCAATCTGTTAACCTTCATTAAGGAAATTTTCCCAGTTTTGTAAATATCACGTTTGTTGGGAGATTTCACACTATAATATTGCATTCCCATCATCCAAAATCTGAGTTCATCTAGTTTTATCCAATTTCATAATCATGTTTTCTGGAAGACCCTTAGTAACATATCCCTATACACATGTAAAAAAACATGTTTTGGAACCCTCCAAGACTCTCTATATATGTGTTCCTATGTAAGTATTCCAAATAACCTTAACCATTCATAAATGAAGAAAATGTAATGACAAATTTGAGAGATAACCAAACTAGTGAAATTTAAATTAAAAAATATATTAGTGAAATTACTTAATCTTGCCCCTTGATTTAATGCTAGTATATGGTGAGTTATGCGATTGATCACTCTTGCGCCATGTTTAATTCATGATTAGGATTGATTGATTGACACAATTGATTATAGTTGATCTTGTCAATTTAGCTAGTTGGTTTTGGACTTGAGTGTGTTAGTGTGATGTAGACACCTCCTTGTTCCTCAGAAAAGGTGCCATCCATAAGACCTTAAATGGTCAAAATCAATCGAATGAATCCTCGGCTTGAGCATTGCTTATGTGTCGTGGAGGTCCTAAGCTTGCAGGGTAGGTTGGGCGGGTAGTGTCTTTATGGAATCCTTATGTCATCTTTATGTTATCGATATGTTATCCTTATGCTATCCTTATGTTATGTTATGTTATATTCATGTGATGAGTTGACTGATTAAAATGATTTATGATTCCAGTTGATCGTGATGATTTTTTCTTGTGTCTCCATTGATGATGCTTGTTATATAAATGTGATGATGTGTTGATTATGAGTCGTTGCTAATTATGTTTATGTGTTGGTTGCAACGTCATTTGATCAGGATGATGAGTTTCTTGTAATTCTTTAATTATGATGTCATTTGATTATGCGATGCCTGAATTATGTGTCGACGCTAACTTCTTAATGCTTAAAAAGAAAAACAAATTACATATTGTGTTGCGCTTTTCCTAGTTGTAACGGAGGGGATCGTTACATATGGTATGAGAGTGGGTTCAACCCCATGACTTTGAATCATTATGCCTTCAACTATATCAAGCCCTTGACTAATAACTTATCACTAACTAAGTTGAACTGTGTTCCTAGAGGTAATCATGGTTAGAGGACACCGCAGAAGTAGACGACGTGGTGTTAGGGGAGCGCACGATGCCTCTAGTAACATCCACGCCAGAGGGGTCTAATGCCCAAGGAGAAGAAAAATTCATTGGACAAGAGAAAATTATTGTGGGAGATGTGGTTGGGTTGATGATGTCCTTTTAGAGGATGTAAGAGGCCTTGATTAACCGACTAGATAGAGATGAGGCCAGGGTGCCTCTACCCTCGAAGGTTCCACTGTGCACCCTAGTCGCTACTAATAACATTCACAGAGAACTCGAGAAGGTCAAGTTTCCCGAGTTCATGGATGCCACGTATGTCTCAGCCACCAAGGCATGGTTGGAGAACATGGCGAAGTGCTTCACACTTCGCGACTACACCTCCAACATGAAAGTCTGCATCGTGGTCTTTTAGCTGAAGGGGAGAACTCTTCTATGGTGGAAGACGGTCTTGCCACAACTGAAGATGGTCGTTGAAGACGTGTCATGGGAATTGTTCGAGGAGAGGTTCTAGGAGAGGTATTTGTGAGAGGAATTCATTGAGCCACAAATCAATGAGTTCAAAACCTTACGAAAGGGAGGTCGTACGGTGCCCGATTATTAGGCCCGATTCATGGAGCTCCTTAGGTATGCTCCACATGTGAACACCGAGAATCTCAAGGTCAACAAGTTTGTGTTCAGCCTTAACGTTAGCATTCATGAGAAAGTGAGGATCTGAATGCGTTATACATTGAATTATGCAATCCAGAAGGCCCTCATAGCGAAGGAAGAGTTTATCAGTGGGGGTCAGAGAAGAATTTATGTGATATCGATGGGACATGGGACGTTTGTTGTGTAGCAAAATCAGACAAAAGTTAGGCATTCATCATGGTTTTGAGGTACTCTGAGAGGATCCATGTTAACGACACCATGAAGATCGGATCCTCAACAACAGACTCTCTATAGAGGACCACAACACTAGTAGAAGTGTCGTTCGCAGAAGCAACAGTTTAGTCCTACTCAATAGAACAAACCATGGTTTCAAGCTCGTGGGTCGACATCTTCTACTTCAAGGACCCGACGTACTAGACCAAATATGGGATGTTGGACATGTGGAGAGCCACATTACCAATGAAACTGTCCAGTTGAGAGGGCCAGAGCATCCAGGTCAGCCACAAACATGATAGTTGGATATTTGAGCAAGGCCCACCGGATTCATGCAACGCTGAAAACCGTCAGGCCAAGCACCAGTATACTGTGCTCGAGACATCAGGTACCATCATTGACCAGAACTTTAGTATTTTGATAGATACCATTGCTACAAAGAGGTTTATTTATGGGGCATCTCTAAAAAAAATTAAGGTAAATGAGGTCGAACAGGATGAGTTTAGCTACATGGAAATGGCTTCGAGTGCCAAGAAGAAGATTGGAGTAAAGGTTACAAATTGTAGCCTCAACCTAGGATATTTTGTAATGAAGGTGAACCTTTACGTCATGATATTAGGATATTATGATGTCATGATCAATATGGACTAGTTGGAATCGCATGATGTGATACTCAATTGTAAGATGAAATGGTTGAGTTTGACCGATGATGAGGGAAAAAGATGAGTGATTGTAGGAAGAAACGAGGGAGTTTCATTAAGGTTCATTTCTTCCCTACATCTATGGAAGATCATGCACAAGGGATGCAAGCTATATGCAATCCTAGCACTGAATGACAAGGGTGTGGCAGAAGGATTAGAAAACCTTTCGATAGTACAAGAGTTTGCAGACATGTTACCAGAAGAGTTACCAGGTTTTCCACTCGAAAGAGAGATGGAATTTACCATTGACTTAAAACCTAGAACCGAATCGATAGAAAGAACTTCTTATCGGATGTCGACCCCTGAGTTACAAGATTTGAAAATCCAATTGAAGGAGTTGTTGGACCTAGGACTTATATTTCCAAGTTTGTCACCTTGGGGTGCACCTATTGTTTTCATATGGAAGAAGGATGGGTCGTGGAGACTTTGTATTGACTACAGTCAATTGAACAAGGAAACGATCAAGAAGCAATATTCATTGCCAAGAATAAATGATTTGTTTGACCAAATGAAAGGCACGACGATGTTTTCAAAGATCGATTTGAGATCAAGATATCACCAGTTACATATCAAGGAGGAAAAAATTCCTAAGACCGCATTCAAGACAAGGTTTGAGCATTATGAGTTTACCATTTTACCATTTGGATTGACAAACGCCCCAGGGGTAATCATGATCTTGATGAATGGGGTGTTTCTCAAATACTTGGACACATTTTTTCAAGTATTCATTGATGACATATTGATATATTCTAGGACGATGGAAGAACATGACAAACATTTGTGCTTGGTACTATAGTGTTTACGAGAGAACAAATTATACGGGAAACTGTCGAAATCCTCTTTTTATCAATCGATGATTCATTATTTTCAGCATGTTATCTCCGGTGAAGGAATTGATGTGGATCCAATGAAGGTTGAGGCTATTATGGAATGTCCTGCACTGAAAAAAGTACCAGAAGTACATAGCTTCATGGATTTAGCAGGATATTGTCGACGGTTTGTTGAAGAGTTTTCAAAGAAAGCAAATCCGATTACAGAATTGTAGAAGAAAAAAAAAGAAGTTTGGATGGATCAAGAAATGCGCAGAAGAATTTTGAAGGCTCAAGGAGCTATTAAAAACAACACCAATACTAAAATTCTATGACATGGAAGAGGACTTCTTGGTATGGATGGACGCATCCAAGGAAGGCTTAGGCAAAGTCTTGATGCAATACGGTCGAGTGATCGCTTACATATCGAGGAAATTAAGAAATCATAAGGAGAACTACACGACACATGATTTGGAGTTACTAGCCATTGTTTATGCCCTAAGAGTGTGGAGACACTACCTAATTGGATGAAAATTTTAACTAAAGACAGACCACTATGTTCTACAACACATTTTTACGCAAGGTGACTTGAACGCGCGACAAAGGCATTGGTCATAATTGTATAGCGAGTACAATTTTGACATTACCTACACAAAAGGAATAGTGAATAGAGTGGCAGATGCATTGAGTCATAGACCACGCATATGTTCAGCAATACCTCTTCAGATGAATCTTTGAGAAAATATTCTAACTATACAATGCAACGATGACTGGTACAAAGAGGTTAAGGAAAATATCAAACAAGACACCATGTTGGTTACTAGGTTTGAAGGATATACTTTCGAAAACGATGTATTGATGAGGTATAACAACCGGATTTACGTACCACCTAGCTAGGAATTGAGGATTTTGATCTTAAATGAATCTCATAGAGCAGTGTACATGGCTCATCGTGGAGTCACGAAGATGAGGGAAAACCTTAAGCTCTTATTCTTCTAGAAAGGAATGAAGGCAGACATAGTTAACTACCTGGCGAGATGTTTGGAATGTCAACAAGTTAAGACTAAACATAGACTTTCGACGGGATTACTATAGCCACACATTGTTCCAAAATTTAAATGGGAGGTCATTTTGCTGGACTTTATTGTTGTATTTTCATTGACAGCAAGGAGGCACGACTCAATTTTCATGGTAGTTGACACTCTGACAAAGAGTTCACATTTTATCCCTATGTGTATGACGTATCAGGTGCTAGACATAGCTAGATTTTTTATCAACGAGATTGTGAGATTGCATGGCATGCCTAAAAGGATCATATCTGATCGAGTATCGGTGTTTACATGATGATTTTAGACTAGTTTCCAAGAGGCCTTGGGGACCCAACTTAACTTTAGTACCACATATCACCTAGATAAAGACGAGAAGACAGAAAGAACGAACCAAATCTTGGAAGATATGTTGTGTATGTACGTGATGGACCAACAGAAGCATTGGGAAGATTTTTTTCCACTAGTAGAGTTTGAGTACAACAACAACTATCAAAGCACCATTAGGATAGCGCCATTTGAGTTTCTTTACGGGAAATCATGTCAGATGCCTTTGATTTGGGATCAACTTGAGGATAGGGTAATGGTAGGACTAGAAGTGATTCAAGAAATGGAAGAAAAATTGCAAACAATAAAACAAATGATTAAAGAAGCGCAAGATGGACAGAAGAGTTATGTCGATGTGCATCACGTTGACTGTAGTTATGAAGTCGGTGATCGATTCTTTTTGCGAGTGAAACCACACAAGAGTTTGATCAAGTTTGGAAATGGTGCTAAAATATCTCCTAGGTTTGTGGGACCTTTCACAGTTGTGGAAAAGAAAGGGCCTGCGGCCTATCAACTAGCCTTGCCTAATTCTTTGAGGCGTATGCATGACGCTTTTCATGTATATGTTTTGAGACATTATGTTAGTGATCCTACACATGTTATTGACATGGGTTACTTGAAAATGTCAGACAAGGGTAGAAGAGGCAATCCACATTCTGGACCATTGCATTCGACAACTGTAGCGTCGTTTAGTCGATAAGGTCAAGGTCCCATGGGACAATTATAGTCCACACTCATCTACTTGGGAGGATGCATATGATATGCACCAGTAGTTTCCATATTTATTTGATAGTTATACTTCTATATCTTGTCAGATGCTTTATTTAGTGCATTTATATACTTTAAACTTCGGGATGAAGTTTAAAATAAGAGGGGGTGTATGTAACATCCCACTCTTTTGAGCACATGTTATTGACTTATTCTTTGAGGAAACTTGCATGCAAGTGATCTAGTTTTAGTATATGTTGTTTATTTCGCTTATGGATTATTATGATGATGTTGATGGATTATGATGTTATGTTATTGGATATCTATGTATTGACAAATGATATTGATGATCTTCCCTTGAGTGTGAAGGACACTTGATAGATTGAGGATGTCGATGCAATCAATGGACCTCCTTAGACTCTGGATCAAGTCAAGTAGTGGATTGTATTGGTTTGAGCATTTCCTTTATGCATATGTGACATATGATCGGGTATATTATGATGTTGATTATGGATCATTGATAGGGTTTCATTGATGGATACAGATAGACAATTTCTTGCTAATATGACTCACATAAGGAGTAAAGGGGCCATGCAAAACAACCAGATATTGAGGGAGAGGTGTGGAAACACCCTTGTCACATCCTACAAGCACTTTCGCAGTGGCTTGAATTGTAGGTTAACAATTACCTAGTTTGATAGATCCACGGTGTCATGAGGGAAGACTGAGAAAGTCGCTCATGAAGATTTTAAAGGGAACGTAATAAGGGATGGTCCTTATTCCTTAGAGGCCTTTAGTCTCTCACAAGGTTGCCTGAATGGAGTATTGACTCCAAGGTTTGGAAAACTACCAAAACTAGTCAAAGGCAAGTGACACCCTTGGAGCACATAGTGTGTCTTGAAAGGAGCATCACATAATAAAAATTTGAATCAAAGGAGAGTGGAACCCTTTGATCACGGAGTGCATCTTGAAAGGCACATCACAATATTTTTTAAAAAATGAGTCAATGAATCTAGGTGGCCTAGAAAACTTTGAGCGAATGTTAAACCTTATGTAATATTGAGCACCTCCCGAATTAATTAATTGATTAATTAATTAACAAAATAATGAATTTATTAATCATAATCCGTAAGGGTCTAAGCTCGTGAAAATAAAAATGTAACTAATCCTAAGTCTAAGATTAGTGAGAAGACTAAAAACTAATTTATAAATTAAATAATGAGGGGTGAAGCAAATCAATTAAAGAAATCAATAAAAATTAAAAAAATCTAAAGAGTGATTTAATACACATCATGCAAGTAAATACCAAATTAAAAATTAAAATAATAAAGGAATAAATCATACAAGAATGTGTAATCATAGAAAGGTATCAAGAGTCTAGTCTAACTAGAGAACATTCCTACTTTAACTCAACTCTATTTTAGAAAGGTGTCAGTCGTAAATGGGAAATAAAGAGAATAAAGGGACAACTAGGAGTGAATTTAGGAGCGCTTTTATGATGGGTGAAGAAAATGGACTTTTAATTAAATTAAATTGTGGATTTATTGGTGCAACTAAGGGAACGAGTGACAAATGTATGCAGGGAATAATTCCTAATTAAATTAAAAAAAACATGAATTAAATCTGTAAACGGCAAGTTGTCACTAATAAAATTATATAAAACAAATGGCTGAGAGGAGGAATGGATCACACGGGTTATGATTAAGGTTATGCTGCAAAAATTTTGATTGGTTTTACTTATGAGAGTTGGGATACCCAGCTTGAGAGAGAGAGTGGTGGTTTTACCTTGCAAGGAAAGCTTGGAGCTAGAGGATTATGGTTTTGTTTGTGCGTGCCCCTTTGTGGCTCAAAGGGATAAGGGGTAAGAAGAGTACCCCTAGTGTTGGATGGGAGGTGCTGGTGAAGTATTCATGGCTAGAAAGAGGGGAGCTAGATGAAGCGCAAGCGCAAAATAAAATTTTCAACTTCTCATTGCCGGCTATGGTCTTTTATTGAGAAATGTATTGTATTTAAATTCAAGTTGTACAAGCTTTAACTTCGTTGAATGGACATTGGTTCTGGAATTGTTTTTCTTTCTATTAGATTTCATTAGAATATAGATGGTCCATGCATTTTTTGTAATATGTATTTAGAACAAAATGGTTATGCTAAGTTCATAAGATCTTGGTGAGTTTCTTTTTCCCTATACGAATTGAATGTAACCTATGCAATTGTTTAATGGATTTAAATCCTCTGCTAATTTCATAACATCTCTACAAATTTCTTCTCCCTCTTTCCCAACAATCTTATACATGTTTTACGCTACGTTTATAAAGAGCCTCAACTCTAAGCCTCCCTTCTTACTCATGGAATTTATACCTTTTACTCTGTGTTTTTTAGGAAGAGTTGGATTTCTAAGCCTCCCTCTTTTGCAAATATTTTCTACATGTTATAACACTTTGATTTCAACATTGCATTTTATGTTATACCTGTTATACACTGCGATTTTAAATTGTCTCTGCATTTTTCTTCTTATATCTGAATCATTCTGAGTGGATAATTTGATCAATGTTTTTTTTGTTATATTCCCTACATTTGCATGAGAGCCAAAGCTGTGAGTTGAGCTCCATTGCTCAACATTTTTATTTTTATATTCCCTGTTTTTTAATGAGAGCCCAAGCTCTGAATCGACCTCCTTGCTTGCGATTTCATGACTTCCTTTTACTTTGTGTTGGGGACGAGCCTGAGTTATGTTCCCTTTCCTTGCTCATTGATTTCATGACTTCCTTTTACTCTGCATTGGGTACGATCCTGAGCTCCATGCCTTTCCCTTTCTCATTGAATTCATAAATTATTTTTACTCTACGTTTTGGAGACGAGCCTGAGCTCTACGCCTTCCTCTTGCTAGAGATTTCATACATCAGTTTCCTCTCTTCTTTTTTCCCCTAGGATTTCGCCCAGAAATTCATAACCCTCCTGGAATTTTTTACCTTGTGTTCCAACTAAATTATCTATGCATTTATTTTAATTCATATTATCTATGACTTTACTTAAAGAGGGACTATGTTTTCCTTAACTGTGGTTGCATTTTCCCCCTAAATTATATTTGCGCTTT
>JASDQU010420979.1:0-10156 GCA_032191745.1 Picea mariana
ATGTTAATATGATTAATATAAATAAGATAATTAATAATGTGAATATTAATTATAATAACAAATATAATAATAAAGTATATTTGACTTAGAGAGGTTGGCCCTGTTGTGCCAATAGACGCCCTTGTTAATTGGTCAAAGTCTAATATAAGTAGGAGATGATTCTCCATTGTAGAATCATATCCTTGCATGTTTTGGAAATTTCAGCAAGTACTTCTCTTTGGCAAAGGTGCGCACCTCTCTTGGGCGCTGGTCTTCTAGGGCTTAAGCACCCTCTTGTGTGCTAAGTCATTCTTGGTTGTGAAAGGTCTTTCTCTTGAAGAATATAGCAAATGATTTGGCTGGGTTTTTCTTCCTTGTTTGTGAAGGGTTTCCTAGGATATATCTTGTGTTCTTGTGCATGGTGTTTCTTCTTGTGATCTTGGTTGCTGCAACATTCTTGTTTATGGTTAAGACATGATGAAATTGAAATGAACTACATGCTTAACCTAGCTTATGAAAAATCATGCATAATACAATTAGGGTTTGACCAATCCGGAAAAGGTGATTTGGTCAATTACGATGCCCGACATGATCAATCCACAAAAGGGGATTGATATAATGAATAATGACTCAATAATAAATAGAATACTCTTTGCAGTTACAATATTTCAACACTCCCCCTTAACAAGATGTAATGCCCCCGTTGGCCTAGGAAGCATTAGGAATCGTTCCGCTAGCCTAAATTGGTTCCCGTAGGCTAAGTCGGAAAAGTTACCTAGGGAACTCAACTTTTGCCTAGGAAATGACTTTATAAAGTGAAAAAGGGAAAAAGGGGGACATGGGTCTTAGACAAAATAAAGTCACTTAAAAATTATAAAGTGTGCAAGCATAAAGTGACTTTAAAAGAAAATTAAAAAGTTAAGTGAGCGGGAAATAACTCAATGAAGAAATAAAAGAGGGGAAAAGAGGCGCCCCTCATTCTTGCATTCACTCACTTGGAAATTAGATTTTTGAGAGCTCTTGAGGAAAGAGTCTAGGGTTTGTTTGGAAACCCTTGTGCATTTGTTGGTTTCGGTGTTGCAACGATGCACCCTATCTAGTCTTGGGAGGAAATCACTCAGATTTCTTCAGAGAACTTCATTGCTACCAAGTTTACCTTCTTGCAGCTGAGTTTCTTTAGTTGGTGGTCGATTTTCTTTGTGTGGCGGCTGTTATCTTCATTGTGGGACGAATTTTCCTTTGAAGGGAGATTTCTTTGTTATTGTTGGGTGCCATTCATACTAAAGGGCATAATCATTCACTGTTGGACGCCTTTGTACTTGCTGGGCGCATTCTTGAAGAGCTGGGTGCATTCTTGAGGGATTGAGGACAAGGTAATGAGGCACATGTCCGTCCCTTACTCATCCAAAGAAAGTGGGGGCGCATCATCTGAAGGAAGGGGGCGATTTCATTGAAGGGAAGCGAGGAACTTCATTGCTGGCTATTGTATCTTCACTGTGGGTGATTTCCCTCTTGGCAGCCACTGTGGGCACTGGGAAGAGCTATAATCTTCACTCATCAGATAGGGACAAGTTACCTTCTTCCAGGGCGCATTATCCCTCAGTTATAACAGCTGGCTCCTCTCCTATTTCGTGGCTGGAATCTCCTTGTATTTTCAGTGCAGATTACCTACACTATCAGGTTCTTATATGTTGCTGTTGTCTATTCGAATAAATGTCATGTAATTTGCTGATATAAATTCAGTTATGTTGCTCCTATATCTAGTGAATCAGTTCTGATATAAATATATATGCTGCTTACCTTTCATATTGGTTCATATGTTCATGAGATAAAGCACATTTTCAAGGCTGCAATTATTTACAAAACTTTAATATCAGCAAACCTCCATAAACATCTCAGAGGCAAATTGTTTGACAAAAGGCCAACATAGAAAAACTAA
Organism: Picea mariana; assembly: GCA_032191745.1. Lineage (NCBI taxonomy): Eukaryota > Viridiplantae > Streptophyta > Pinopsida > Pinales > Pinaceae > Picea > Picea mariana. Next base: position 1,919 of record JASDQU010420979.1, read on the forward strand.
GAAAAATCCAAAAATAATTGAGTGGGAATATTACAGTGGTATCAAAGCATGTTCCTTTGCAGCTGTGGGCTCTAAAGGGCAATTGTAATCAGATTTATAAGACCAGAAGACGAGCATAACATTACCTACCAGAGACGTACGGGAAGAACCCCAGATCCCCCTGGGTGGGAAGAAGAAGTGGTTAGAGAAGAAGGGACAGGAGAGGCAGCACCATCTATCACACCTAAGGGAAAAGGAACTATGGGAGAAGAAGATGATACCAGGATCAACAGTTTGTTCAATATCTTGAATGACTTGGCCAAGGGTCAAAAGGCCATGATGGACCTCATGGGGTAGTTTGCTAAGAATTCATTGGAGGGCACAACAAAGCAGAACCAGAATGGTGATGGGGGTTCAAACAATGGAGAAGGAAGCCACTCACGCACTACCATGCAGAGCCACCCCCACTTGTACACCAAATCCCCCAGACCCACTATGCCTCAATTTTTGGCAAATGAGGCTACAAGTCCATTGATGCAGGTTGAGCAGGATGAGCCCTATAGGGCATATTTAGAGTACAAGAGACTAGGAGATGATTTCCACTCAACCATGTCGTTCGCGGAGTTCTGCAATAACAAGAGAAGAAATTGACTGAGAGGGCCCATGAGGCCATGACACACAATTTTGAGTTGCAACGTACCATTGGGAAAGTCACTATTCCCAACTTTGATGGGGACACTCAATGCTCCGCTAGATCATGGGTGTAGAAGCTCGACACTTACTTCCAACTACACCAGATGACAAAGACTGATGCCATTAAATTGGCCACCTTGCACCTGGATGGCGAGGCCCATGAGTGGTGGTACCATGGGTTAGTCACCTTGGGACATGCCGGGGTTACTTCTTACCTGGACTTCACACAGAGACTCATCGAGAGATTTGACAGGAAGGACCTTGAACTTCACTTCAGAGAGTTGGCTCAGCTCAAACAGACAGGTGGCCCAGAGGCCTATATATCTGAGTTTCAGAGGGTCATTGTGATGGTTTCAGACATTTCAGAGGACCGTTTGGTGATGTTGTTTGTTGAGGGGCTAATGGAGCCTCTATAGGGATGGGTCAAGGCCTACAAGCCTACCTCTTTACAGGATGCAGTTAGTAGGGCTCGGGACATGCAGGATGTAGTACCTAAAAGCCAGTTTCCGTCCAAACCCACTTTTACCCCGAAGACTAAGGAAACCAGACCACCTCAGAGAGATTGGGTTGGCAAGCCCAAATTGGATGAAGAGACCAGGAGAGAATTGAGGAAAAAGAAATTGTGTTTCAGCTTTCACGAGCCATGGGCACCAGGGCACCGATGCACCGGGAAGGACAGAATGGGCAAGGCCCACTACATTGAGGTATACTCTGACAGTGACAGTGATGAGGATGAAGAGGTGGAGCAGGCACAGGACCAAGGACACCTAGCATCAGGAGAGGAGTCTTCACAGGCTGGGGCTAAGGACCCAGTCATGGCCTCGATGTCAGGATTTCCGAGGTATCATACCTTTAGGGTCAGAGGTGTTCTTTAGGGGCACAAGGTGACAATATTGATCGATGGGGGAGCATCCCATAACTTCATTGACGGTAACATGGTCGAGAGGAGAGGAATTCCGACAGAGGAATTTGATGGGTTCACAGTAGTCATACCAGGAGGCCACCAGATGAGCTGCACCAAGTGGATTCCCAAGCTCACAATAACCATGGGAAACTACTCAATGATAGATGATTTCTTTGTGGTGGACATACCAGACACCAATGTAGTATTGGGCATTCAATGGCTTTACTCTATTGGGAGATACACTACGGATCAGAGGACCATGGAGATGGAGTTCACAGGCCCGGATGGAAAGAAAGTGGTCCTACAAGCCATGCACCAGTACCCACCAAAGATTGCATCATCACACAGCATGGAGGAAGTTATGAGGCATGGTGATATAGAGTGGGCTGTAGAGTGTTTTATTTCTAACAAAGAACCACTTGACCGTCTGCAGCAGCTTCCAGAGGATTTACAGGTACTACTCTGCAAACATCATAAAGTATCTAGTGACATTCCTCCTGGCATTCCACCTGATAGAGGTTTTGAGCATATCATAGAGCTAGAAGAGGGGGTCCAAGAAGTTATCACAAACCCCTATCGGCACCCTAAGGTTTACAAGGACGAGATTGAAAAAAACATTAAAGAGTTGTTGAAAATGGGTCACATCTGCCCTAGTTCCAACCCATTTGCCTCTTTCATTGTCTTAGTCAAGAAGAAGGACGGTACTTTGCAGATGTGTATTGACTACAGGGCCCTAAACAAGAAGACAATCAAGAATCGATACCCCATACCCAGGATCGATGAATTAATGGATAAGCTCCAGGGAGCAAATTTTTTCTCGAAGATTGATCTTCGATCAGGGTATCATCAGATCAAGGTACAAGAGCAGGACGTACATAAAACAACCTTTAGAAGCCACTATGGGCATTATGAGTTTCTGGTCATGCCATTCGGGCTAACTAATGCCCCTGCCACTTTCCGGTCGTGCATGAATCATGTGTTCAATAAGCAGTTGAGGAAGTTCTTATTGGTCTTCTTTGACAACATCCTCATATACAACAAGACATGGGAAGACCATCTGCGACACCTAGATGAAGTACTTGGTACTATAGAGAGTCAGCAGTTGTATGCGAAGGAATCCAAGTGCGAATTTGGTATGACAAAGATGCTCTACTTGGGGCATGTGATTGGGGAGAATGGGGTGCAGGTGCACCAAGAAAAGATCAGGGCAATCATCGAGTGGCCAACTCCTTGGAATGTGATAGAACTGAAGAGATTCCTTGGTCTTTGCACTTATTACATGAAATTTGTTAAGGGATTCTCACAGTTGACAGCGCCACTGACCGACCTCACCAAAAAGGGGGCTTTCGTTTGGATAGAGGAGGCCCAGGAGACATTCAAGAAAATGAAGCAGGTGATGAGTTCATGCCCGTTTTAGCACTCCCAGATTTCACTCAACCCTTTGTCTTGGAGTGTGATGCTTCGGGAATTGGTATAGGATCTGTATTGATGCAAAACGATCACCCCATAGCATTCGAAAGCCGCAAACTCTGAGAGTATGAGCGACATTACTCCATATATGACAAAGAGATGTTGGCCATAATGCATGCTTTGACCAAATTCCGGCAGTACCTGGTGGGGAACAGGTTCAAGGTAAAGACCGATCATAATAGCTTGAGGTTTCTCATGGAGCAAAAGGAGCTGAGCGAGCGGCAACAAAAATGGATCAGTAAAATCCAAGCCTACGATTTTGAAATTGAGTATGTGAAAGGCAAAAATAATGTGGTTGTTGACGCCCTATCTAGGATACCCACTCTCTCTCTCATGGAGATTTCAGTGGAATGGAAGGCACTTCTATTGGTAGAATACTGCAAAAAAGGGTTTGCTTGTGAGATACTTGATGGTCAGGTCTCCAAAGACAGGTACAGGGTTATTGACGACATCATATATTATAACGACCGGATCTATTTAATACCAGAATCTCAATTGAAAGACAAAATTCTGCATGCAACGCATACTTCTCCTTTGGCAGGTCATCCGGGCTACCTAAAGACTTATAAACAAATTCGAGAGAGGTTCGCCTGGAAGGGTCTCAAGACTGATGTATTGAACTATGTACGAGAATGCCACATCTGTCAGCAAAACAAGGTGGAATATACCCACCCAACAAGATTGCTCCAATCACTTCCCATTCCTGAACAAAAATGAGAAAGCATTTCAATGGATTTTATCACAGGGCTACCTCTGGTTCAGGGGAAAGATTGTATCTATGTAGTGGTTGACAAGCTTACTAATTCGCCCATTTCTTCGCCATATCGTCCAAATACTTTGCAGCGCAAGTAGCGGAATTGTTCTTCCGAGAGGTATTTTGGCTGCATGGAATGCCCAAGACAATTGTCAGTGATCGAGACAGCAGATTCATGGGGGGCTTCTGGCCGGAGCTGTTCAGACTCGTAGGGACAGAATTAACACCCAGTACCAGTTATCACCCTCACACTGATGGGCAAACAAAAATTGTGAACAAATGGCTCGAGGGGTATTTGAGAAATTATGTATCGGGGCAACAGAAGGCGTGGATCAAATGGCTGCACTTGGGTGAGCATTGCTATAACACCACTTATCACATGTCTATCAGGATGACACCTTTCAAAGCTTTGTATGGTTATGACGCCACCACCTTTGTGGATCGAGCATTTGGGGACAGCCGGGCAGCCAAAGCCAAAGATTGGATTCAAGAGAGTTAGGACATCTTGCGAACTCTTAGAGATAACTTGCAAATGGCCCAGAATCAGCAAAAGATGTATGCCGACAAGCATAGAGTGGAGCGCAGTTTCAAGGTGGGAGACCTGTTATACCTCCGCTTGCAGCCATACAGGCAATCATCTTTGAAAATGAAAGGGGCAGAGAAATTGAAGCCACAATTCTATGGTCCCTACAGGATTTTGAGGCGAGTCGGGGAGGTAGCTTATGAGTTAGAGCTTCTAGAGGGGTGTAAGATACACAATGTCTTTCATGTTTCATGCCTCAAGAAGGCAGTGGGATAGCATGTTGTCATTTCTACAGAGCTACCACCATTGGATGAGGAGGGGTAGTTGATCCTAATTCTGGAGGAGGTGTTGGAGACCAGAGAGTGGAAATTAAGGAACAGGAGCATCAAAGAGTACCTGATCAAATGGAAAAATCTACCTATCGAGGACACTACTTGGGAAGGAGAGCAGATATTGCAACATCCCAGATTACAGTTTCTTGAGGACAAGCAATCTCAGGCAAGGAGGACTATAATGTCCCCGTTGGCCTAGGAAGCATTAGGAATGGTTCTGCTAGCCTAAATTGGTTCCCGTAGGCTAAGTCGGAAAAGTTACCTAGGGAACTCAACTTTTGCCTAGGAAATGACTTTATCAAGTGAAAAAGGGAAAAAGGGGGACATGGGTCTTAAACAAAATAATGTCACTTAAAAATTATAAAGTCTGCAAGCATAAAGTGACTTTAAAAGAAAATTAAAAAGTAAAGTGAGAGGGAAATAACTCAATGAAGAAAGAAAAGGGGGGAAAAGGGTAGGCGCCCCTCATTCTTGCATTCACTCGCTTGGAAATTAGATTTTTGAGAGCTCTTGAGGAAAGAGTCCAGGGTTTGTTTGGAAACCCTTGTGCATTTGTTGGTTTCGGTGTTGCAACGAGGAGGAAATCACTCAGATTTCTTCAGAGAACTTCATTGCTACCAAGTTTATCTTCTTGCTGCTGAGTTTCTTTAGTTGGTGGTCGATTTTCTTTGTGTGGCGGCTGTCATTTTCATTGTGGGACGAATTTGCCTTTGAAGGGCGATTTCTTTGTTATTGTTGGGCGCCATTCATACTAAAGAGCGTAATCATTCATTGTTGGACGCCTTTGTACTTGCTGGGCGCATTCTTGAGGGCTTGGGGACAAGGTACTAAGGCACAGGTCCATCCCTTACTCATCCAAAGCAAGTGGGGGCACATCATCTGAAGGAAGCGGGTGATTTCATTGAAGGGAAGTGAGGAACTTCATTGTTGGTTATTGTATCTTCACTGTGGGTGATTTCCCTCTTGGCAGCCACTGTGGGAAGAGCTATAATCTTCACTTATCAGATGGGGACAAGTTACCTTCTTCCAGGGTGCATTTGCTGAGTACTGGGCGCATTATCCCTCAGTTATAACTTATAACAGCTGGCTCCTATCCTATTTCATGGCTGGAATCTCCATGTACTTTCAGTGCAGATTACCTACACTATCAGGGCACTATCAGGTTCTTATAGGTTGCTGTTGTCTATTCGAATAAATGTCATGTAATTTGCTGATATAAATTCAGTTATGTTGCTCCTATATCTAGTGAATCAGTTCTGACATAAATATATATGCTGCTCACCTTTCATATTGGTTCATATGTTCATGAGATAAAGCACATTTTCAAGGCTGCAATTATTTACAAAACTTTAATATCAGCAAACCTCCATAAACATCTGAGAGGCAAATTGTTTGACGAAAGGCCAACATAGAAAAACTAAGAAAAATCCAAAAATAATTGAGTGGGAATATTTCAGTGGTATCAGAGCATGTTCCTCTGCAGCTGTGGGCTCTAAAGGGCAATTGTAATCAAATTTATGAGACCAGAAGACGAGCAGAACATTACCTACCAGAGACGTAGGGGAAGAACCCCAGATCCCCCTGGGTGGGAAGAAGAAGAAGAAGTGGTTAGAGAAGAAGGGACAGGAGAGGCAACACCATCTATCACACCTAAGGGCAAAGGAACTATGGGGGAAGAAGATGATACCAAGATCAACAGTTTGTTCAATATCTTGAATGACTTGCCCAAGGGTCAAAAGGCCATGATGGACCTCATGGGGTAGTTTGCTAAGAATTCATTGGAGGGCACAATGAAGCAGAACCAGAATGGTGATGGGGGTTCAAACAATGGAGAAAGCAGCCACTCACGCACTACCATGCAGAGCCACCACCACTTGTACACCAAATCCCCCAGACCCGCTATGCCTCAATTTTTGGGAAATGAGGCTGCAAGTCCATTGATGCAAGTTGAGCAGGATGAGCCCTATAGGGCATATTTAGAGGAGTACAAGAGACTAGGAGATGATTTCCACTCAGCCATGTCGTTCGCGGAGTTCTGCAATATGAAGAGAAGAAACCGATCGAGAGGGCCCATGAGGGCCATGACACACAATTTTGAGTTGCAACGTACCATTGGGAAAGTCACTATTCCCAACTTTGACGGGGGCTCTAAATGCTCCGCTAGATCATGGATGCATAAGCTCGACACTTACTTCCAACTGCACCAGATGACAAAGACAGATGCCATTAAATTGGCCACCTTGCACTTGGATGGCGAGGCCCATGAGTGGTGGTACCATGGGTTAGTCACCTTGGGACATGTCGGGGTTACTTCCTACTTGGACTTCACACAGAGACTCATTGAGAGATTTGACAGGAAGGACCTTGAACTTCTCTTCAGAGAGCTGGCTCAACTCAAAGAGACAGGTGGCCCAGAGGCCTATATATCTGAGTTTCAGAGAGTCGTCGTGATGGTGTCAGACATTTCAGAGGACCGTTTGGTGATGTTGTTTGTTGAGGGGCTAATGGAGCTTCTACGGGGATGGGTCAAGGCCTACAAGCCAACCTCTTTACAGGATGCAGTCAGTAGGGCTCGGGACATGCAGGATGCAGTACCTAAAAGCCAGTTTTCGCCCAAACTCACTTTTACCCCGAAGACTAAGGAAACCAGACTACCTCAGAGAGATTGGGCCGGCAAGCCCAAACTGGATGAAGAGACCGGGAGAGAATTGAGGAAAAGGAAATTGTGTTTCAGCTTTCACAAGCCATGGGCACCAAGGCACCGATGCACCGGGAAGGACAGAATGGGCAAGGCCCACTACATTGAGGTATACTCTGACAGTGATAGTGATGAGGATGAGGAGGTGGAGCGGGCACAAGACTAGGGACACCTAGCATCAGGAGAGGAGTCTTCACAGGCTGGGGCTAAGGACCCAGTCATGGCCTCGATGTCAGGATTTTCGAGGTATCATACCTTCAGGGTCAGAGGTGTTCTACAAGGGCACAAGGTGACAATATTGATCGATGGGGGAGAATCCCATAACTTCATTGACGGTAACATGGTCGAGAGGAGAGAAATTCTGGCAGAGGAATTCGATGGGTTCACAGTGTTGAAATAATGTAACTGCAAAGAGTATTCTTATTATTATTGATATATTATTCATAGGATCAATCCCCATTGTGGATTGATCATGTCAATTATTGTAATAGGACCAGATCCCCTTTTGCGGATTGGTCAAAAGACAATTGTAATAGGCAGAATAAGAAGTCAGCCCCAGCAGATATTAAAGAGGCCCAAAAATATAATAAAGGTGGGTTTACCCACCCAGTTTGAGAAGTCGGCCCTGCCAGTGAAGAGACACTTCACACATGCCAGACTTGTATAAATAAAGGAGGCTAGCGCCTCACTTATACACAACTCACTTGCTCATTGTGAGAGACAAGTTCAGATCTGCTACCGGAGAAGAAGGAGAGAGAGAGTGGCGCATATCTGGGAGAGGAATTTCTGTATTAGTTTAAGAGATCTCTTGACATTGTATTGGCTATCTATATTAAGGAAGTTTTGCTGGGTTTTCTTCCCCTAGAGGGTTTCCCAGGATAAATG
>JASDQU010420988.1:0-10156 GCA_032191745.1 Picea mariana
ATATTGAATCCTCTTACCAAGGGATGATATTCATAACCCCCTTCAGCATGCCCCTTCTCCCTACAATGTCTTTGGGCTGTTGTTATTAAAAGTCTTCTATTTTTCAAGCCTCTGCAATCATAGCAAGGGCAATAACATTTTCCATCGCCCCTCGCCTCTAATGTCGCTCTTAACCAAGCAAGCTTCCTGTCATTTTTGTTCATTGTGACAAATCATTGTCCTTACAAGTGATTGTCTTACCTAAACCATACCAAACATTAAGTTGTCAATTTTTTATATTTTGGCTACTCATTTCGATTATGATATGTTTATTTACAGTAACCTACATCTTTATAATAAGGTCAACATCTTTATAATAAGGTCATATGTGTACAAATGTTTTCTTTATATAATAACGACATATATACCTAACATAAGTTTACGGTTAGTGTTTATGTATCTTATTAGTCCCTGCTAAAGCAAGGAATATAGCAATCAATTACTATCATTTCACCGATCAGGGTTGAGTTTCAAGAGAAATTCCATATCTTTATCAATGAAAAGAGAGAGAGATTATAGCTACAATTGAAGGGAAAAGGGTATGTGGATTCCATAAACCTAGAATATTATGGAATCCACATACCCTTTTCCATAGAATATACTAACTAGATCCAAAAACCAAAGACATGAAATATGGTACTACACATATTATAATATATTATCAAGCAAAAAAAAACTAAATGAAAATTGGACATTTGAAAAAAAAAATTACAAGTTAAATGAGTACATCAATAAAAAACAACATAGTAACCTTGCAAGTTCAAAATCCGAGCTATGTAGATCGAGAATTGGATTTGTTCAACCGATGGGTGATGGAAAAAATAAACAGCTCAAACAAAAGCCAAGAACAATGTCGCAACTATAGAAATTGTGTCGCAAAGTCTCTTAAAGTCACTTATATATAGATAAAATAGTCAACTAGTTGTTAACACCGACCAATGAGATAGGCAAAATTTTCATCGCTATTGCCACGAAAGTTCGTCGCTATAGTGAAAAAAATACCAACTAGGTTAAATTAATATTTTCAAGGATATTGCGACGAACTTTTGTGTCAATATCCACAAAAATCCCACTCTCTTTAAAAAAATGATGAAACTAGTGGAAGCGTGGAAATTTTTCATGGAATAATCCACCCATATGTAGTAGTGTGTGTATAAATACACACAAATGGATATAGTCACATCCTTTGAAAATGGACGTGACTTTACATTACAGGATAGTTAATACAAATAATATTTAAATGTATACAATAAGGTATATTACAAGTCATCCCTTCCTCAAAAGATTCTTCCTCGAAGCATGGGTAAAGAAAAATGCTTGGATCTAAACTCCCAAGTAGCTTAATCTTCTGGCAAGTTTTTTCATTTGATCATATACTCATTAACTCTTCTAGAATGGAAAAATTTGGCTCGTACTTCTAAGATACCTTCAGGAAATAAAATTAACTTTCCTTCTTCATCTAAAAGAGGAATTTTTTTTTGTATGTGGACGATAGGACCCATCTTTTTTTTCAAACAAGAAACATGAAAAGCGTCACACAATGTCCCTTTATTTGGAATATCAAGGGCATACACAACTTGACCAATTCTCTTTCTAATTTTATAGGGTCCATAAAACTGAGTAGCCAGTTTGTGTTTCTTGTAATTTTTAAGAGAACTATGTTTGTAAGGTTGTAGTTAAACGAACACCCAATCTCCTGTCATAACTTCTTGGTCGATTCTTCTTTTTTCAGATTGTTATTTGATTTGGTTCCTTGCTTGTTCAAGGTGATATTTAAGAGTGCATAAAATTTTGTATGATGTAGCTAGATAGTCTTTCACAATAGGAAATTTGGAATTGATAACATATTCCTTAATTAAGGGATTTGGATAACCATACAATGCTTCAAACAGGGACATTTTTCATGATGTATGATATGTACTATTGTAGCACCATTCTAAAATATGTCACCAATTAATCCCTTGTGTTTGACGATCATTCAAAAAAATTCTTAGGTACCCTTCACGGAATTTATTAACTCCTTTAGTCTAGCCATCTATTTGGGAATGGTATGAAGTACTCATGGTTAAGTATGTCCCAGCTTGGTGATGGCGATGTACCCTCCTCTAAACACGCGGGTCGGAAGGTCCACACCAACAGGATATTTTTCCCTTCTTTCGGCCCGAAGAGCTTCTTAAAACGCTCTTCTATTTCCCCTTCAGGAAATCTGCACCCACAGCTAACTTCGTGAGATCCCCCTTTTGTGCTTGGGAGATTGGACTTCGCCCCCTCGCGAATCCAATGGTCAAGCATTGTGTCTCCAAATCCCCAAAATCCGAGAACAGTCAACGCTGACCCTTCCTCTTTCCCCTTTCGGACTTTTCCCTATCACGATTTCAACGATCGTGATGTCAAGCGACTTACCTCCTCGACTCTCGAATCCTGATACGCCGAAACGTTGATGTGCTCATGCGATTGACTTTTCAACGCCTCCTACTCCATCAGGATTTCAGACTTCGTGGTATCACGAATCTTGATGCGGAGATTTTGGGATTTCACCCCACGAAACTCTGAAATGGTCAACGGTCTTTGACCCTGCAATGATAATGTGCCACCTGTCTGCCTCGCTGACTCCTCTGGCCCCACATTGTCCTTTTTTCCTTCGGGACTTACAAAGTCTCGATCTCTCGACCTTGAGAACTCCAATTTCCCGAACGTCGATATCCTGATGTCACTCTTCTCGTCAGGACTTTCGTTATACTTACGAGGATTAAAACCCCGTGTAACTCTCGAAAAATCCGATGGCTATCAGGTCTCTGGATCAAGACCCAAAGGTCTAGATCCATTCTTCCTGTGCGCCCCTCCTGCGACTCCCTGGACGTGAAAACCAACGGCCCAGATCTATTTTCTCTAGCCGATCTGATGGTTGTTGTTGCTTCCTCCTGAGCTTGCGCACTTTCTTCTGAAACTTGGAAGAATTTCCAGTTCCCAAAGGCCTCGACCTTTGATATATTTCCTCTGCGAGCTCCACAATCTGAGTCCTCGCCTGTGCTCTTCAACAACGTTGTTCCTCCTGAGCTTCTTTTCTCGAATCCTCAAAGGATTATGACGTCTACGCTCCTGCAGAGTCTTTGCACACCAAAGGTTGTTGTCCATCCTGAGATTTCATGTAGCTTCGACCTCCAAGGAAACTCGGTTCTTTCTTTTTCTCCCTCAAATGGAGAATTCGACGCCCTCCTGGTTGTCCTCTACTCAAGCAACGTCTTGCTGAGTCTTTCAGGGTGTTCATCAACCCTATGAAGATCCCTCAGTGGATTCTTCTTCAAATTACAGAACTCAAAGAGTTCTCCTCTCCTTGTGCCTATCTGCACACCTACTCAATGCCTTCCTGGTAGAGCTTCTTAGAATCCTTAGTGATTCTGATTCTTCTATTGAACTCACAACAGAGTTCTTCCTCTGTGCACTCCTTGCACTTGGTCAATGCTCACTTGGCAGAGCTCTACAGAATTCACAGCAGAATTCTATCTGCAACTGTGTCTCTCATACACAGCCTTACCTCCAAGGTATTCAGCAACCTTGAGGTCTTCCTCCTGAGTTGATGATTCTAGTTCATGTGCCATAGCACGTCTTCATCTGAACCCGCAGAATTCAGAAGTGCTTCAGTGCACTGGTATTCAAAGACCGCAATACTTTGTCACGCCCTCCTGGCATGAAACCTCAAAGACCTCACCTGAAATCAAACATGCTCCTGCAAATGCAAACCTACAGCATACATTCATGTTAAATGAAGAACACTCACAGACATTCATTTAACACATAGTCATGCAGGAAAAACTGCTTTTTTTTTTGTATTAAAATGGCAAATGCCTGTATTTACAAAGTGTTCCTGAGCACGGCTTGTAACAAGGTCTCGGCTCCTCTCTTTTTCTCTTTACTCGCAGATTCTCTTCTATCCTAGCTAACTCTCTTGCTATCTGACTCTCCCCCAAAGAGATACAATTAATCTTTTTACATGAGGAGGCTCTTCGAGCTCTTTCCTCCAATATACCTACCCTATTCAATGGCATTGAATGGGTTGTCTAGTCCTCAAATTGGATCTAGATCTTAGCCTTACAAAACATTAAAGGCCTATCTACTCTATGCCTACACAAAGGCACGGCTCTATGGCTCAACAGCCTATGCATTAAATTACATTCAATTACAAAATTGAAGATGAGGGTTGCGCCTCTCTTCAGCCTTGAATGCATGCGCTCGACGTGGCTGGCTGGCTGGCTGGCTGGCTGATGTGGAGAGATGCTCTTGCATCATACTCCTCAGCTGCAAAATCATGAGCTCTTGCTCATGATATCCTCCTCTCAGCTGTTGAAATCCTCCTGGATCCCAAACAAATATCTGGAGTTGTTTATTTGCTCCATCTTGCTGCTGCTGCTACTATTTCTGCACTGCTGCTGCTGCTCTCCTTCTGCCCAACTTCTCCTTGCCGACAGTTCCTGTTGATCGGATCATCAGCTCCCTGATCTCTCCGATCACTTCGTCCAGTTGCTCTAGTGGCTGGATCTGTTTATGCAGTCTTCTCAGCTGCACAAATTTTCGGCACATGGGCAGATCACTGTGACCTCCCACACCTTCTTCATCAGCTTCCAACTTCACCTGCTGGATGTGCACACTCTGCACCTTCACCCTTCTCTCCAGGGCTTCAATCTGCTCATGCAGATCAACAAAGCTAATGTTGTATGCCTCTTCCTCTTCTTCTTCTGCAAACTCCCATGTTGCAGTCCTTTCAGCTTCCTGGCTGAAAGTATTGAGCCACTCCTCAGAATGCTCATCATCCCCTTCTTCTTCTTCTGCTGTCAGCTTTAGTGCTACAGTTTCCTCAGCTTCCTGGCTGAAAGCATTGAGACACTCCTCAGAATGCTCATCTTCTTCTTCATCTACTTGGGTAGTTTCCAAAGTCTGCTCCAATTCTTCTTTGACAGTCTCAAATGGTTGTTCTACTTCTGTGGTTGTTGCATCTACAACATAGATTTATGCCTCCTCTTGGGCAAGTGGCAGGAATATTTCAATTCCCCCAATCATTAGAAGACTCGTCTGATCTCCCTCTTGGATGGTGCAAGTTTTTAATTTATCATCATCTTAATTCACATGGCTTAGAAAACCACATGAATCTTCTTCTTCTGTCAGCTGCATCTACTGATCTAAATCCACCTCTGAGCTCACCTGCTCTGTCAGCTCCTCTGGCTGATTCCAACTCATCGTCTCATCCCTGCCCACCTGGAAATATGGGATCTGTTCGCTTCCCTCTTGGCATATTATGAGATCAAATGACCCCATCTTCATCAGCACTCCTTGTTGAATTGAACTTACCTCTGAATCCATGAGACTTTTAGATAGTCTCGAATTCTCATCTCTACCCACCTAGCAATATGAGATGCTTCCACTGCCCTCCTGAAAATCCTCGAGATCCTGGAGCGACCTCATTTCATTGCCCAGCTGGCAATGTGAAATTCCTTGGCTGTCTTCATGACAGTCTGTGAGATCTTTGGTTGATCTCAACTCCTTGCCCACCTGGAAAACTGGAATTTCCTCTCTTCCCTCCTGGCAGTTCTTGAGATCTTCAGCTGATCCCATTTTATTCTCTCCACCGATAATTTTCCCGGTATCTGGTTCACATATCTGAACCATCTCCTCAGGTTCGTCGAGGTTTTCAGCATGCCTCAACCATCCTTTTAACAGTCTACGCTGTCTTCTAGCCATCAACTCCTTGACTGGCCATTTTACCTTTGACTTCTTCATCATGGGCCATTCATACACCCATCTCAGCTTGGTATTTTGCTGCATCCGTAGTTCAAGCTCTTCCATTCTTGTCCTGATGTTGGCAAGTTCTTTCCCCCTTTCGGCTGTGCTCATCAACTCTAGGTTTTTCATTCCAGCGTACCTACGGCCTTTAGTAGCCATGTTGATGTCCCTGTCTGCCCTCCTGGCAAACCTGCCGCTGTCACTCTGCACCCTGAGTGTTTCCAGCTTCTCCTACAGTCCTCCTGACTATCTTCTTGATTGTTGCTTACCCTCAAACAACCATCAAAGAGTCTTCAGTAACCCTATCTTCCTTTGTCTTCTCCTCGCTTCCCTTTTCTGAAATCTATAGACAAGATTCAAGCTCTAATACCAAAATTGATGGCGATGTACCCTCCTCTAAACCTGCGGTTCGGAAGGTCCATGCCAACAGGATCTTTTTCCCTTCTTTCGACCCGAAGAGCTTCTTAAAACGCTCTTCTATTTCCCCTTCGAGAAATCTGCACCCACAGCTAACTTTGTGAGATCCCCCTTTTGTGCTTGGGAGATCGGACTTCGCCCCCTTGCGAATCCAATGGTCAAGCGTTGTGTCTCCAAATCCCCGAAATCCAAGAACAGTCAACGCTAACCCTTCCTCTTTCCCCTTTCGGACTTTTCCCTATCGTGATTTCGGAGATCGCGATGTCGAGTGACTTACCTCCTCGACTCTCGAATCCTGATATGCCGAAACGTTGATGCGCTCGTGCGATTGACTTTTCAACGCCTCCTACTCCATCAGGATTTCAAACTTCGCGGTATCACAAATCCTGATGTAGATATTTCGGGATTTCACCCCACGAAAATCCAAAATGGTCAACGGTCTTTGACCCCGCGACGATAATGTGCCACCTGTCTGCCTTGCTGACTCCTCTGGCCCCACACCATCCTTTTTTCCTTCAGGACTTACAAAGTCTCGATCTCTCGACCTTGAGAACTCTGATTTCCCAAACACCGATATCTCGATGTCACTCTTCTCATCGGGACTTTTGTTCTACTTACGAGGATTTAAACCCCGTGTAACTCTCGACGGATCCGATGGCTATCGGGTCTCTGGATCAAGACCCAATGGTCTAGATCCATTCTTCCTGTGCACCCCTCCTGCTTCTCCCTGGACGTGAAAACCAACGGCCCAGATCTATTTTCTCCAGCCGATCTGACGGTTGTTGTTGATTCCTCCTGATCTTGCACACTTTCTTCCAGAACTTGGAAGAATTTCCAGTTCTCAAAGGCCTCGACCTTTGATATGTTTCCTCTGCGAGCTCCACAATCTAAGTCCTCGCCTGCGCTCTTCAATGACATTGTTCCTCCTGAGCTTCTCTTGATAAATACCCGTCATTGTGGGGACAAAGAGTGTCAGACTTTATTTTTTATTTCCTGACTCATGAGAATTTCTTGAGTATCCATTATTTTTTTTTCGTTGGATGAATATATGTCCCATGCTTCCTCATCCTTATCATTGTCACTCTTGTCCAATTCACAATGAAAAAACATTTTGTCCTTGCACTTATGGTCGGGTTTCCAATTGGGTGCATTACATTTAAAGCATCACTCTTTATCTTGTCGTGTACCTGGTGGCGGTGTCCTTTTGTGAGGGGGAATGTATTTGGAGCTAGAGTCTTCAATAGAGAGCCATGATGTCTATTGATAAGCTTTAAGTTTATTTTCAGCTATTTTGGATTTCTGATGAGCTTCCTCAATATCCTTAATGTCAATCAATTTGAGCTCATTTTAGATATTTTCCTTCAACCCTAATAAGGCTATTTGAAGCAACCAATCTTATGATATATTAGGGATACAAGTGGCTAGCACATGTAGATCCCAAAAAAATTCTTCCACTATACCAAATTGTTGTAATCGAGGGAGTTTAACAAAAACTCCCTTTTCTTTTGTGTCAAGAAAATGTAGGAAGTAGTTCTTTTTGAATACCTCATTGACTCTTGCTAGAGATTTGGATTTTTCTCTCCACCATAGGAACTATTCATACACAAAGTCCTTCAAATGTATAGATGCAACATCAAGTTTTTCTTCATCATCAGAAATTTGGTAATACCTGAAGTATTGTTCAATTTTATTTACCCATCTTGTTGCTTCTCTTACGTTCAATACATCAAATTATGGAACAATAACTTTTTCCTTGGTCATGCCATTATTATATGTCCCCATGTTGGATGGGTAGTGTGATTGGTGAGGTATCTAGTGTAAATTAGATTTATTAGGGATTTTATTACCATTCACTATTGCTTCAAGCTCGATCTTCATGTCATTGTAAATTCTGCTACACTCTGCTAATCATTCATTCAATTTGAAAATTTTGGCATCTAGTAAAGCATTTGTTGCAGCACTTACTTTCTCATTCACTTGACTTACAAGGCCCTAAAAATAATTTTTAAGAGCTTCACTCAGCTCCAACATGGACGGAGCATTGTCATCTGATCTGCCCATCTTTTTCTCTAGTTCTCCAACCTTTTTCTCTGATCTCCTGATTGTTGCGCACAGGTAAGAAGGGAAAACAAGATATATCTTACCAAGAGAGGAATAACTATCTGTTACACTCTAACCATTACAATGAGAGGAAGAGCGAGTTTGGTTGAAGAAGAACAAGGCATAAATGGCGGAAAGTGAAGTGAAAACGATCAACAGTGAAAACAATGGTGATCAACAGTGAATTGGAAGCAAGGTATATAAGGTATGGAAATGGAATCATGGATGAATGAAACATGTAGAGGAAGGGACCAATGAAATATATAGATCATGCTCCCAAAAACTTCTTGAGCATCTCGGCTATGGTCGTGAGTTTGGATAATCGAGGGTTTAGAGAAGGGTCGTGAGTTGGGGAGTCAAGGGTTTGGAGAATAGAATGGATTGTGGGTTTGGATTGTGAATATAATGGTCGAGAGGAGGTCACAATGGAGAGAATAGGTCACACGGAGTTGATTTCATAATCGAGGGTTGATATGCGGTATGTTAGGGTGTATGAAAGGAGAGATATGGTATATAGAATTTATAGAAAAGGGTCGAGGACACAATGGTCATACCAATTGGAGGGGAACACTATATTTATGTAATACATATTTAATGTTTATTTATTTATTTCTATTTTTCCTTTCCATTAGATCTACAATGGTGTGTGACTTTACATTAAGGTAGAATTAATACAAATAATATTTAAATATAATATACAATAAGATATATTACATTGAATTTGGTGAAGTCCTTGAATAGTCCTAAAATTGTCATCAAATCGACATAAGAAGTTGCATTGTTTATCTCAAGCCATGTAGTTTTAGTGGGAAGACAAATCACCTTTCATAAAGGTATTGGAAGTGAATTAATATTGATCAAAAAGTGATACATTTTATATGCCTACGTACTTGGCATTGGAATTTTAAAGCCAAGTTATTGGAACGGCCTTATTGTTGGATTCATACACATGTATAACAATGTTTATTAGGAGGGGTTTCGTTATCATATGGATAGGTATGTTTTGATTCGACACTTGATGATTTTAGGGCATGACCAAGGCCCACTTGTTTGTTAAGCCCTAATATTGGCTCATTACCCCTTAACTGGGGAATATTATATTAGTAATGTTATTTTATTTATGTTGGCATTAGGCCATTAGTTGTAATTATACCTCCTAGTCTCCTATATATACCAAGGAGACATTTTCATTTTGAATCATCTTGTACTTGAAAATTTAAGTGGGGTAAAAGGAGGTTCCACCCTCGAAGAGGCTTATTATCTGAAATTGTCTTTTTTTCAAGGCGTTGAGTACTTTTTCTGATGTTTTTCTATGCTATATTAATATTTGGTTCTTAACATATGGTATCAGAGCTCAAGGTCTTAGGGTTTCGCTGCTACATCTGAGACACCTTGGAATTTTTTCTATAACTTTGTTTCTAAAATGTTTTAGAAGGAACGGCTTGGAGGATATTTAGTAGATGGATCAAGGTACGTTGGGTTCAAAATTCATCTCCTGAGGCCTTATACTTTCAGAGATACATCCTGTACAAGATAGGGTTCTAGAATCAACCTGAACTGAGTCATTGCGGAATTTTCACTATAAAACATTTTCTGTAATGTTTCAGACCCTGAAATCTGAAGGATATTTACTAAAATTAGTAAGGTATATGTGGTAAAAATTTCATCTTCTGGGTCATCTTAAATTTGTAGATACACCTTGTGTAAGATAGGATATCTGACTAGTCCTATTGACTAGTCTCAAAAAGGTGTTCCAGGTAAAACAATCATAACTTCTTCCTAGAGTGTCCAAATTGAGTCGGACTGGTTTCATTTGATCGTGGAC
>JASDQU010420989.1:0-10156 GCA_032191745.1 Picea mariana
CTCATTATCCAGGAATTAGACTTAGAAACTAATTGGTACCTTGGAACTTGCATGCCTCAATGGCAGGTTTCCTCGCTTTCGACAGTGGGTTTTCATTATCGACCCCTGATCGAGAGATTCTATCGAGTGTTCAACCTCAGCTCATTGATTCACATTCGTTGGATTGTACCAAAGTACCTTGGGAGTTATTGACATTAATGGTGATTTCCCTCGCACTTGTTAGCGGTATACACTAATGAATGGTAATCAAGTGGTTTCTACCATGTTCGACTTCAACACATGTATTCGCATGGTTAGATTAGTACATAGAGTGGTGGAGATGAAGACCCTGGATATTTTCTGACAGATCCAGGTTGTGTTGGAGTATCTTCAGTGTACTGTTACATAGATCCACATTGTACGTCTGGTGGCTATGTTCAAATTTGATTCCTTAACACATAGATCCAGAGTGTATTTTTGGTGGCTATGTTCAGATTTAAGTCATATCGACATGGATCCACAGTGTATGTTTGGTGGCCATGACCTGTCTTACTTGACATGGATCTTCGCATGTAGACATTTATTCTCTGAGTCATTTGTATTCTGAGTATGGGAATGCCTACCTCAGTGATGATGTATTATTGTACTGTATTTCCTTGTTTGTTGGCAGGTTTTCGACCAACTGTTCCTTATTCCCCACACACACTCGACAAAGTATTTCAGCTATCACTCTATTCTAACTTCATACTTTGGGGGGCTCTCTATTACTCATTATTTTTTCCATCCCTATGACTGTTAATGATGTAAACCTATATGTTTCCTTCAGAGGGGTCAGTGGCCTGAGTTCTTGAAGAAAGAAGAGAGAAGAACTTTTCCTGAGAAAAGAAGTTGCATTCTCCTTTGTAAAAACCCTATTAAAGAGGATGTTCGCAGGTTGCTATATAGGCAAGGTGCGAGAATTCCTGATTCTCACAAGCTGCACCATAGCTGGGTTGCGAGAGGTTTGCAGATTTTTATATAGGTAGGGTGCGAGAATGCTCATACGTGGGAAAAACGAGCATCTTCTTGATGCTTCTAGAAGGAAAAAATTCCATGGTGAGCTGGCATCCGAATGGTTTAGATCTTACTCACTTTCATGATTTAGTGGGATCATCCTAACCTCCTCACCTTATACTCTTTAGCTTATAAAAGGAGAGGAGTTATCATGGAGAAAGTTAGTTGTTTTTGGCTTGGGATTGTTAGCTTGGTCGGAGTGGCTTTGAGATTTGCTTTGTCAAGATAGATTGTGAGTAGCTATCAGATATGTGGTCTTAGAATCCTTGGAGCAAGAAGTGTGTGGGGAATGAAGGACAGTTGGAAGGGACCTTATGACATCAAGGCCATGGTTGTAATCTCTATTTCACATTTAATATGATACAGTAATATGATTCTTTCCTATAAATCTTGTTGTATTTTATTGTATGATTCCTTGATCACATACATAGGTTTATATGGAGTTTATGCTATTACTATCACTTTGGTTGGTTGCGTTCTTTTGTAAGATCGTCATTGAATGAGTGTTAGAACAGAGCTAGGATGGCGATGGTGAGAGGAAGCGGCATTTAAACGGTATGCACCTACCCCTCTTTAGTTAGTAAATTCAATATTTAAAACTTAAGGAAAGCGTCATGTTCTAGGGTGTTTTGTTCTAGATCTAGGAAGATTAGTTAGTTTCTGCACCTACTGATTTATCCAATAAAACTGGATCTAACTCCCATGCGGGAGTCATATCGAAGTCGATCAAAGCTTTTTGAACAATGTTGTATGCAACTTATGTCACGGACAAAGGCATGGCCATGCCAGAATGTCCTGTCTTTTCCATCAAGGCCAATGGGGAAGGAAGAGTCCACGAATCATGAAATTAAGTCGTTCGGAATGAAAACAATTGGAAAATGCCATACCTAGGTTTCTCAAGGGAAGCCGATATAAGCTTGACATCGCCGGAAGGAGGTGGGTAATCGAAAGTACCCATCAACGATGGACACAAACCAACCCCTATGTTGACAGTGTCGGGATGAGGATTATCAATCATCGGGACCGTGGATTCCCTCGATGAAGGGTCAGGACACGAGAAGGATAACCAGTCAATGGTCACAATTTGGCCCTCGTGTGGAGATAACAAGAGTCGATGCATTGCATAGGTCCAACTCCTTCCTAACAAAAGGTTGTAGTCGATAGGTGTGTCAACCACTTCAACTTCGACGCACACGGTCTTCCATCCTAACTGCACGGGGAAAGAAGGATTGATTCCATGTGGTCTGAACAAATGACCATCGAATGTCAAAAGAAATGTAGGTGATGGAAACAAAACGGGTTGGCCAATGGCCTTCCAACACGCTAGCAACATCACCCAAGTTGAGGCGCCCTCGTCAACGACCATGCGGAAGATATTTTGAGTAAAAGATTTTGTGGTGTAAGCCACTACTATTTGAAACACAACGTGGTAAGGAAGACGAGGTTTCAATTCAGTTGGATCAAGAATTATCACTCCTGGGTTAAAAGTCTTTGCAGATCTTGAGGCAGATAACAGAGCCTTTCTCCGCAAAGGGCAGCTCTGGAGGACCTCCAAAGCAGACATCGCGCAAGGGGTTTGTGCCAAATCCTCTACAACAGATTATTTATGGGTATCCCTCGCATTTGGATTATGAGAAGCTTTCTTGAATGCACCTTTGCAAATGTGTGTCATTGTTTTTCCCATCGTCTTCTCAATCTGGAGAGGAATTGGTGGGTTTGTGGTTTATTTTCCCTTTTCGACATATTCTAGAATTTTGTAACCACATGCCCTAGTCGCTTTGTGAGCGTCACCTTTCAACATGTAAACATTCGTGATCAAGGTATTACCAGTAGACGTGGGAGGTCCCTGAATTCCCCCTTCCACGCTCGAAGATGCTTAGGCTTGAGCCATGTTTTGCCCATGTGGAAATGGGTTCGTCAGCATAGCAAGTTGTTGTGCCAATAGATTCTTGGCCTCCGCAAGTCGAGGGAACATGTGAGTTGGATGGTCCTCTGTGCAAAGGTTACACAGATACTTCGAATTTCTCTTCTCTGTTTTTCCCTCGCCAGCATTGTTATTAGCCTTTTTGTCCCCTTTACCCCTCTTTTTCCGTTTTTTTTTCTTTCCTTCAGGTTGTTGGTTGGCCTTTGGGTTCATTGACTATACACTATGTACGTTCGACGTTTGGGTAGGGGGAACAGTTGACTGGCCATTGTCTGTTGTATCGAAAATTGTTGTATTTGATTTTACAACAGATCAGTGGACTTTCCTTGTGCTGAGCCCACTATACCATTAACATGTGGTACAGACTTTTGCTTGGCCTTATCGAGGATGGACCATGGCGCATCTGGCAAGATCTCATAGAGTAATCTAGACTGAGAGTAAAACACTCCCGAAGTTTGAACATCCTTGGATACAACTAGTACCAAGGACTTCAGGAACCACTCCAGCAAGAAATCTGGTGGGACCTGTACCTTAATCAAGCTCTTATGATGCCACCATTCTCATATGTGATCAGAGATATGATCGGCCTTAGTCTGCTCAAAGTTGGCAAGCAATTCAGTTTCGGCATCGTATCTCACAGGTAGATGGAAATGGTTTAGAAAAACCATTGCTAGGTCGTTAAAGTAAGAATACCTTGAGAGGTCGAGCTCAATATACCATTTTGCGGCACCCCCCATAAGAGTACGTTTAAACAGGTGAAATTGTACGAAGTTGTCTTGCGGCGATTTTGACGAGCACCATAAGTGGAAATTTGTCACATGATCACCTGGATCTTCGCCAAGCTTGCCTTTGAATTTTGAAATGTCTGAGGGAAACTTAGTCGGCATGGGGGGCCAACGCAGATCATGACAAATTGGGTCATTAAGAAACCTTGAAAATTTTGGAAAATGTAGCATTTCTAGAAACGATAGTTTGGGTTGGGTACTATGTACAGGAAAAATGGGGCCTGGAGTTTGACTGGCACTAGGTTGCCAGGAAAATTTGGGTTGTTGGCCAGGGTTCTGGTAGAAACCGTGGCCTTGACCAGCATACCGAAACTGTTTTTAATGGGAAATCATAGGTTGAATCCCATAATTTTACGATGTGGGTTGGGTAGGGATTGCTCCCTGTGTTGTGTTCCAAGGATTTTGGAAGGGGATGCCCCCAGCCGATCTGATGGGCATAGGTACTGAGCTCTGCCCAGGGTTCCATTGACCATCGAAGGGGTTGTCCCTGATCAACATCCCTTGCAATGGAACTGATCTCTGCCAAGGATTACAAAGTCCTTGTGAGGAGAAAACTCATGTACTTTCCCCCTGTGTAGGAATAGTACCCTGCACAGGATTCTGTTTTCCAAAACTTGGGTTTCCCCTAGTCGAGACGGAAGCCAAATAAAAGGTGTTATTAGCAAACACGTCGAACAAACAGAATGACATGGATCCCACTGGCATAGTGTAAGATGAAGGTCCTAAACTGCCTGCTCCAAACAATATGTAATTAGCACTCAGCCCGATAGGTTGTTGGAAAGAATTACCAAATGAGGGGGATGAATGAGGTATGTGACCCCCACCGTAAGGGATAACTTTAAAGGAGACTGAGGTTCCCCCAGTAGACCCTTGCACGGGAGCATTTGAGATCCCTTCCCCCAGACCCATGGTCTGTAAGGTGGAGTAGGTAAGGACTGAGTTCGAATCAAAATCGGGCATCCCATATGAAAATGGAGGGCCCGTCACACTATGCATAAACAGAGAAGTGGTCGTCACAGATGACGGTATCGGACCATTGCCCAAGGTAGAGGGAGTTGAGACCACTATGGTCCGGACTTGTAAAGGTGGGTTAGGAGGCAAGATACCCCCTGTGGTAGTAGCCGAAGAGGGAGTGTGAGGGCTCCTAGACAAAGTAGCAACATTTTCTTCCATGGCTTCTTGTAAGACTATCTGGCGCTCAACATGTGTCACCTTAGGAGGGACAAATTGTACTAAGATGGGTGCTGACAAGTCAATGATCGGAGGGTTGGCTGGCCCAAGAGCTTCTACTCCAAGGTCAGAAATAGTAGGTTCCTCTGGAGTCGAGTAATCTCCTCTTGGAGCAGGCTCGGGCATAGTTTCCCGTGGCCCGGTCGCTTCGAATGACCCTTGTTGGTAAATTCTTCGTTGTAACGGTGGCGATGGTGGCTCTAATGCAACCAACGGCAAGCCCTGAAGCCTTCACAAATGGCAGAGCTCTTGATCTTCCAGTTTGTGAAAAGATCAATGAAACTGTAAGGCTTTAACTATCGTTTAAAACCGAGCACACACTAGAAAAATTCCTATAAGACAAATCAATCAAACCAATATCTAGTAGGAAGAATAGTTACGCCAGCCAACAGTAGAGCAACTTATTGGTGCAAGTGCAACTTGAACATGGAAGCAACCTCTTAGTATAATCTAAAAAGTGTGACTCGACATTTTCCCTAGGTACTGCGGTATACCCTCGCAGTCACCTGTGTAAGTCCCTAGAATATAGGTAACTAAGTTGCCAGCTCGAAAACAGTCACCAGGCAGGTAGAGTCGATAGTTGGGTAGACCGCAATGAGCAAGATAACAAGTCTGAAACCTACCGAGGGTATCAAAATCAAGTAGTCTGGAAGACAACAGAGGATCTCAAATGGATTCGAGGTCCACAAATCTCTGTAAGCCAATGCAGACAATAGTATTCCCACGATAGATCCTCAATATGTGTTCCCCACTACGTTTAGTTCGGCTTTGGAGGGGTTATCTCTGTTGCATTTCTTCACACGACCTTGTGTTTAGCTCCTCTGTTAGAGGGGGGTCCCAAATAAATTTCATGTCACTGGACTTTAACACTCCCTAGCTCTGACTCTGATGTTTGTTTAACGACCTTGAAGAGTTTCCTCTCCAACCCAATTCAAGGCCCTAGCTCTCAACTAGTTGGTTGACCCTACAAACATAAAAGTCTAATTAATTTTATATTTAGCGTTCTTTTTAATGGCTTGATTAACTCAAAGGATATGGCGATGAAACTAGTGATGTTATGAGAGATGAAAAGAGGAGAAAAAGGCGAAACTTGAAAGAAAAATTACTTCTAGTCAAAAGTAAATATTTATAACTAACTCTTTGTAACCAACTTTTCTTTAACTAACTTTTTTCAGGATCTTTAAAAAGAAGACCTAAAATAAAATTTCGCTTGACTACAAGCTATTTAAGTTTCAAGAAATCAGTAAAGAACTTAAAAAATGAACTCTTTTTCCTTTCTAGTAAAACAACTAACTCCAACTACTTTACCAAACTGAAAATGAAAAATCTTTTTTTTTTTTTAAATTGCTTCAAACAGGAAAAACAAAATAATTGTTTTCTCTCTTTTCTCAAAGAAAATGAAAGGGGTAAAAAGAACAACAAGACAAGACTGAAATAGATCTTTGGCGTATTGCGGATCACGAGGAATCACAAAAGAACCCAAACAGCCAGAATGTAGGCAAATCAATTAACTGTCTAAAATTCAACTACTTCTCTAAACTACCCCAAACATACCAAAACTCATACAAGAAAATCAAAGATGACGGAGATCAGGTAACTATACCTATACTCCATGTCTGGGGATGACCTCCTCACGCTTGGAAGTTACGTTGATTGCACGCCTCCTCCCAGGGTTGGCCTACATCCAAATATTGACAAACAACAAATGACAAGCATGCTATTCCATATACAAATTAGGGTTAGATGTTAGAATGTCAAAACATAAACCAATAAAATCACATTCACTACACCATGATTTGGGACAGGAAAAGTAATTATTTCATTAATAACACAATGATTATACCTTTACAATCAAATTCGGATGTCATCCACAAACCTGGTCCGAGCTCCTCTTCACCAAGATCCAAGTGCACCTTTGTATAAGTTTCTCCTCTCAACCTTATGATCTCTTCTTGGGAAGTGAATGGGTTCTAATGGAGGAAGAATGGGCAAATGAGGGAATGTTGAGGCAATTCTCACAAAAGGGCTGCAATGACTTGGGCAAGGAGGGGATGTGAAATCGGGCTGAGTTTCACTATTCATATGTCTAGATGTAAAATGAGACCCCAACACCTCCTTTTATATGGGAAAAGGACAGTTATTTGGTTGGGTGACGAGCTATAATAGGTGGATTAGTTGGGAAACTACCCAATATCTCGTAATCTCAACGAATTCCTTCCAACTTTTTTTTTTCAACTTTTGCAAGTATATGTGGGTTGTAATGGTGCAACATGCATATGTATGTGAGTTGTGGTGCAGCAAGCGTATGTACATGGGCAGTAACAGTGCAGGGCATGTACATATTCAAAAAATTGGTTTTTAAGAAGAGCAACTCAACAGTGCTTTGGAAAAAAATGTAAGTAAGAGGACCAAAGGCGAAGTATGCATGTGTAGAGCAATTTAGGGTTATAACAAAAGTGTTGATTTCGGCCTAGATGTGGACAAGGAGCGAAGATCCCATGGATTAGTTTGGGAACGTAAAACCAAAACTCGACCTGCCTTTTCTATTGACTTGTGTGGCCACTGGTTTTTAATGTTATGACATAGAGATGGTGAGAGATTAGCTCAAAAAACTTGCATTGTTGAATATGGAATTATTGTATAGAGAAGGAGAAATCATTTCTCTTTTATTGAGTTCATGAATTTTTGATGTACACAAAAAATAAATTATTGCAATGAAATTTGGTCAAATAGCTCTATGGCTTCTTCATTAATCTTGTTGTGTGCATGTCATGAGCAAAGAGAATGCGATGGTTGCATGAATAAATAAGATGCCCTTTCATATTTCTTTTGTAACCCTCCAGCTATGCACTTCCTTAAATGTGTTTTTCTATCATTAAATTGATATCAATTTGAATATGTGCAAATAATATGGAGTATTAACATCTATCATTAATGGTGTTAATGGGTAGAAATTATGTTTCATTTCCATTATAATCGAGCTTAGGAGTTGTGTGTTCATAGATAAAACCTCAGAGATTCTAATATGATGAAGCATGTTATGCATGTGTGTTGTTGATTGACATACAACATAGCAAAGTACTGTTTACTTTATTGATAGAGCAGAGTTGTCGTTTGTTGCCCTTCATAATTGATGAAACGACACTATAGATACATATTTGGGACCTTGTTCTAATTCCAAACAAACAAGACTTTACTGTTGGGTGTTGAATCTCATAGTGATTGAAAAATTCAAGAACATCCACAACACGTTCACAAGAACCTATATAATTGAAAATAGTTCTTTTGTTAAGTTTACTTATATTTTTCTGTCAACAGGTGCATTTTCGGTAGAAGCTGACACCCTCCAATTTTCGTTTGCATTTTTTAGTCTGATTGTTACAGGGTTGAGTTGCACGAAACCGTGTGAGGTGTGAGATATGGCTTGAGTTGAGGAAATGTTAGAGTTACTAAACACTCTAATCCTCTCTTTTGTGGATAATACAGTCACCATGGACAAAACAAATCTGCAGTCTGTTGTGACTTGCTTGCAAGTTTCACAAGTGAAAGCAACACTGCTGCAAAATATGACTCAAATTCTTCACGATGCATTTGAGCGACAAAATCTGTGACAACATTATGAACTAGTTCTTGTTCAAAACCATATTTTCAAAGATATTGAAGATTATTTTGACTATTCAAGACAACAAACAACACAACAACAACTCAATGAGACAACCCCAGATTCAAGTACAAATGACATTTAACTTCCTCTTTCCAATAGGATCATCAGACCTTGGGAAGAAATCAAGCACAACAAGCATAGAACATGTATCGAATATGAAAAGGATGTCACCTTTCATAATTTGGATTACACCAAACTAATCCAGTTTCAGAGTGCTAGATTGCTTCAAGACAGCTCACATTCACCTTCTCCATTTCAAGAGTATATTCCAATATGCCAACATTTTCAGGGAGTTGTCCATATGGAAGATCAGTGCTTCAATCTTCATCCTTGTGAGCATTGCGGAAAGTATAATCATCCTTCAGATAGGTCTTTTGAATGCAAGACAACTACAAGAGTTAAGAACCACTATGGGTGGCTGACTTCCTGGCGATGGTGTTCAATAGTCAAGAAGATATGTCAGTCATACCTACAAATTCACTCTCTAGTATTGACACATCTTGCAATGCACAGATTTTGGTTTTCTTGCCTTGTCCTTGATAGGGGGAAACAACATCAACAATTGACAACCAAGCTTCCAGTTTCGAAGTCTTATTAGTCGAGCAATAACAAGCGAGTGTGATTGGTTTTTGGTTTCCCTTAAACCTCCACTTAGTAGACGACTTACAATTTCTGCTAAGCAATGGTTTGTGGTTTTCCTTAAACACCCCAGGTTTTGAGCCCCATATTAAATAATGTATTGTTAATTGTTGAGAGGCCAGAGTGCCCAAACAATTAAAATATGTCGGTATGCCTAAGAAATGTAATGTTTTGATCATTATTAATAATAAATACATCATTGGCTACTAGAAAGACAAGGACTAGAGTTATATATGGGCTATGATTCCACAAGAGAGGGGGATAAGGAGATAAGTGATTATTTATTTTATATTACCCATTTTGTGTGTAATGGGGGGGGGATCAACTACGTGAGCTCTTGGGGGAAGACCAAGAGGTTCTTGATCCCCACGAATTACAAAAAAACTATCCCTGGCCTGTGGTAGGGGTTGGTTGTTTGGTTGGTTGGTTTGTTCTCTCTGACTCCTGTTCTCATTCTGGAGTTGTTGTTGCTCACCTCATGCATCCATTCACTCGTCTTGTTCATTGTTCATCCTCTCTCATGGATTTTGCACTCTGTCCATCCCTTCATTCACTCATCCTTCCTCACTTTGGTGTCTTGGCTTGGAAAAGAAAGATGAACTGTTGAAGAGAAGCCACGGTTTTGTGGGTTGTAGAGATGGTTGGTGTAGTCTAGCCATGATCTGAGGCCAGCATATCTGATATGCTTAGCCTATGACCAATTTTCATAACTATGAGTGTTACAGCTTGTTAGCGATATTTCTTGCTAGCGGGGGTAGGAAATCAAAGGGTGGGTTGAAACCCACTTATCCAAGGTCTCGAGCGACATGCGCCCGTGGTAAACAGTGAACAAGAACGGACGATCTGGATCAGCGCGCCTGGATCAACGGCGCACAGTGAATT